>WBMZ01017574.1:0-22806 GCA_013400975.1 Atrichornis clamosus | reverse complement strand
AGGTCTAGCGAAACCATGACAATGACATACCTACTTTTGTATTTCACAAGCTAAATTCAAGCCTCTTGAACTCTGAACAGCAATAGTAACATCAAAACAACTTATTCTTGTCTATAATTTGAATAAAAAAGCAAAATAAACCTCTAAAATCCTATCTTAAAAATTGGATTAGACTAAGACTATTTAGCATTATTACTGCTTAACATTACTCAATATAGCTTTAAATCATAACAGGATAGAGTAAAAAAAAAACTAAGATTAAAAAAAATTGTACCCCAGGCTGGCTGCACTCAACTAATGATGTGCTACTCTCAAAACATTCAGGAAATGTAGTACTGTATTTCACTGAAACCAGCATTAATGCACAAAGTTGTACATTAACCACAGTATCTTTCTAAATGACTAGCCACAATTATATCTCTTCAGAATGTGTATCCTGCATTATTTTGGACTAAATAAAAGTAATTCATAACCCACATTTTCAGTAAATGCTTTAAATAATCAAAACCTGACAAGGGTTATATTATGCATGGTAATAGCGTTTTTTTAAACTTTTATTCATCAAGGGCTAAAAATCATGCTTATTTAAATATCGTTGATGTTAGGAGGTTTCTGTCACAGATTATTTTAATACCACGAACAAGGGCATTTACTGTAGTTATATCAATATCCCTTTCTGTTATTGGAGTCTTTTTTCTAAGCTGAATATAAACAGTCATCTGAATGCACTGCAAAGGAGTAAAGCAACCTAGTACCAGTGCCTCGCTGAAGAAACAGAGATCAGTCTTGAAAGAGTTGTGCATTCCCAGGCCACTAAAATAAATCCATTTTAAGGTTTTATTAGTAAAGTTGGCTGTAGCAAGGTTTATATGGATTTAAAAACCACTTCATGATCAGAACAAAAGTGTGTTGTAGTACAGTTAGATTCTTACAGTGGTAAGGAGGATAAAACACAATGTCCTCCTATTTCTAAAACTTCTGATTAGAGCCAAAAATTAAGACTCAAGGAAGGTGAAAGTCTAAAAGTCTTTATTTTCAAATGTAAATGCACTGCCATCTTAATTACAGCACTAATTGAAAACACTAGGAGGATGGAAGTCAAGAGCAAAGGAAGGGAGAAGATGTGCATGAGAAAATACCCAATAACAAAAGTACTACTCTTTTGACATCTAAATTGGGGTATTTTTTAAATCATAAAAAAAAAGCTGGGAAACATAAATGCTGCTTCAGAAGCTGTTTCAGACTGACTTCCATAATTTACTTCACAAGCTACACTTCCCTCTTCCAGAGCAAATTTATAAACACCATTACGTATGGATAAGCTACATGTCTTTTGCTCATTTCTCCAACAGGATTAACATGGACTGGATTGAGAAAAGAAAGCTTTTTGCAAAAGCTTTTCCTACATACACAAAGTTGCTTATGCCCTGAGGTTTACATATCTCTAGGAAGCAACATGTAATATATTGTGATGTAATATATTCAGCAGACTAAGAAAGAAAGTGGAAGTGATGATTACTTCAAATTATTAATAGGATGATCTGTTCTCACCAACAACTTGATTATTTCCTCCTAACAGCTACACTTATCAATTTACATACACTTGATTGACAAATTTTTTGGCCATGAATTTCCAGAGATCTGCGAGAGCTTTCAGTGAATCAACTAGAAGGGCAAAATCAGACAGCTGAACTACAAAGCACTGATTAAAACTGGATTGGTCCTATGAGTGTAACAAAGGAAATTCTTGTAATGCTATCTACTGGTCTGGTGTTCTGACGAGAAGTGCCTCCATACAGACAAATGCTGCCAGATTGGTGGTGTTGAAATGCTGTTACTGTATTAGGTTGAAGGGGTTGAAATGGGTTTAGATTTCAATACTACTTACAACTAGTTTTTAGAATAAACAAATTTATTCATGAGTGATATACAAGTGAAAAGGAATGGCATTATACCATCCCACTATCTATGTCTCAGCTTACTGAAGGGAACTTATCCCAACACAGGCAATACTTGCCTTTAAGGGCAAGATCACTTAACTACTGGGACTTACATCCAAGGTGTAGCATGAACTTACTGTAAAGATAACTGTGCATATATTATTCAGTAAACCCATGAACCTAAGCCAAAAATTAAAATATTAATGATGTCTGTCTTTCACACTGTGAGACCGGGGAAAAAAGGCAGTGAAAGAAGACAGAAAAGAAGAAAACTATAACTTTGATGTGACTGCTTGCTGCTGCATTCTCTACACGGTGCCCCATACTGTGAAAGGAGGACTGCAGCTCTCCAATGGTGCAAGTGAGGGGGAAACTCAACATCTGCCCATCTACAGCTCACTCGCTTCCAACCAGCAAACGTATCTTGCCAACACTACTGTCTCCGACTCCTTTTTTGCAGGGCCTGACCTAAAGCAGGGTCACTTTTACCAGGTTTTACCAGTTTTCAATCAGGTTCCTTGGCAGAAAAGTTACTACCACTGTGAGATTGTCAATCCTCCATCCCAGTGATCTCCAAAGTGGGCTGCAGATACACCAAGTGTTGCACGAGACAAGTTGCTAGTGCAGGAAGAAATTATTTTTGTACTATTAATACATACAAGAAAAACAATAAAAAAGGTATTTCATTTTTATCTCATACTTTTTTAATTTCTTAAGTTATTATCTGTAAGGTTCGTAATATATTAATACAGTAGTTCATAATAAATTAATACAGTAATACATGAATATAATCTAGAAATAAATAAATAATCATACATTGCGAGTTCACGCTCAAAAATGTTTTATTGATGGGGTGAGGTGAATGAACAAAAAGGTCTGGAGAGCAGTGCTCAAACCCAGCAGGAAGGCTGGTGCAGAAACACTGTCCGGAATGCATAGAATCTGCTACCAAGTCAGACCTCTTGAAACTGTTGATTGACTTCTGGGGGGAGGAATGCCATTGCTGTGAAGCTAGTTGAAGACCCCATGAAGCCAGAACTTTTCAACCAACTATGGTGCCCTACAATTTATTTTTTTTTCTAATAAGTTTTGAAGAAAGCATTTTTATCTAAGCCAAAGACATTCCTTTCATGTTAGTCACTGGCTCCTGCTAGCCATTCATGAATACAGTCAAAAATAGTAGCTATGTTGGGAACATTTAAGGTAACTTTCACAGCATAGTTGAAATTAGGCAAACTCCACACTGTACTCAGTTCAATGCGAATTCTATTCCAGCTACATTCACAGTCATCTTTGTGATAACATTTATGTCGAAGACTTTCAAGATAAAATACAAAAGTTAGATTTAAATGAAAAGAAAATACCACTATTTAATCTTGATCTAGTTGTTTTAAGGTAACAGAGCAGATATAAATGTAACATTTGTACTAAATTTTCCTTCTCTATACCTAGGGGGTTGGGTTATATTGCTCTATAAAGAGGAAGAAGTAGAGAGTTGGTGTGCAAAAGACTTTTTAAAAAAATCTTTTGTGTGTACAAATGAGCAGGGTAGAGAACAAAGTAAAAATAGAAGGGGTAAAGGAAAGCCAGAAGGAGGCAAAGCATTTATTCACAATTAGTAATAGCTGAGAATACATCTACTATGAGCTGAAAGCACGAGGGTTTTAAAAGCCCCTTAAAGTTTAACATATTAAAATCTATAAAATACTCCTTAACTGCTGAAGTGGCAACATGCCTAGAGAGCATCTAAGATTAGCCTTTCAAAGTACACTGTTATCCAATTCTGAGATGCCTCTGGAAACAGAACTGTGTTCATTCATGCCACTCCTGGAATACAACTAAATATACTACTAATACTTCCTGAGCACTTCTGATAGTCAAAATCCTTGACTATCAAGGAATGCATCGCTTGGTTTCCACTACAGAATGATCACAGTTGGAGCAGCACCATTAAGATGCTCATGTCAGTCGAACAGAAGAAGTATATAGACAACACAAAGGATAATCAGGACTAATTTCTGTGCAAATTATCACATATGAACGAGAAGAGATTACCTAACAATTAAGAGCAATAGAACAGTCAATTTCTAAAGCAAGGGAAAAGAGAACAGAAAAAAAACCAACTCTGAAATATTTTTTCGACGTGAATTGATAGGTTTTAAATTTCCTATAACAAATACTACAGCTACATACAACAAAATTGATCTTTTTTAGCAAGACAGATCTCTGCAAGACACAGGATCACAAGACACTTTTGCTGCAACTGCAGAAATTACTACTGTCAAGAGGAGTATATTTTTGAGAGCTATGACTACGGTGAAGTCTGTAACTTCCACTAATGCATTTTTACTGAAAATCAGTTTCTTAAGATTGCTTTGGAAAACAATTATGCTTTTATTAAAACCACAAACCCAAAAAAAAGGCATCGTAATAGAAAAACAACTTAGTCATTTACTAGGGGCAGGTAAACTAGCCTGGATGAGGTTTTGGCAGGGAGCCTTACCACCTGTTCCTCTATCTGTGCTTGATGAAAGGTGATCAGGACTTGCCAAAGCACGGAAGTGTTGAGAGCAGCAGTTAAGAGGTTTATTTTGGCAAACTGCAGTGTTTAGTGAGTTAGGCTGAATATAAATTTAGACAGTGGAGAAGAAGAACGGTATCAAAAGAGTGCATGGTCAAGACAGAATTTAAGGTCACCTACATAAGGTCAGATGGTGACAAGCAGAAGGTAGGGGTGGTGAAGGGAGAGAAAATACCATGCCTGACTGCAATAGTTCTTTGAAACTAAACACAAAACTGAATTTGTTTCTCACAAAAGCAACAAGGTAGGTTTTATCTTCACCAATGGAACAAAAGAAAAAAAATATGTCTGGAGTTCTGAGAAGCCTTCAGGTGGCTGCATTTTGACTTATTCCTTGTACAAATGCATTGTTACACAATTTCTGTTTCATGACCATCTCATTTCTAAACTGCTCAAGGGATAAGTCATATTTGTGTGGAGAGACACTGTTGTTTACAGGACCAATAGATTTCATAACTTGCAAAATGTGCATTAGGAAAAGAACTACCTAACTGCTTACAGTAGCTGAAGGCAATCCAGTGGAATCATACCTCCTCCTGCTGCCTAATGCTGCTGCTGTAAAGATTCATTTGAATCCCTATCAGATATTCTCTGCTGCTTATTTCTCTGTACAGCCTTCCAGATATGCAAGGATCCTAACAACCAGACCAGGAACCGACAACAGATGTGATGACTGCTTACAGCAGCAAATGAAGCCAGGACGATCCCTTCAGTAATTACCCCTACATTTCTCAGATTGAGTAGTCAGGATAAATGGGTATTTTCAACTTTAGTCTTTGATCCTCCAACTGTAAGAAGGGAACACAGCTCCCTGACTCCTCTGCCTTATCCACCTCTTCTGCTCTTTAGATTCTGCCCGTTTTTTCCTCATCATGCTTCAACCCACTCTTCACTTCTCAGTCTCCAATTTTGACCAATCTTCACTTCATAGACTGAATCTGGGTTCTACCAGATGCCTCATCCACATTTTGAACAAAAATTCCTTCCCTCTAACTTCCCTCCCATGTATGCATTAACTGGGATGTTAAATGCACCTGGAGGATCTGCTTCCTGTCCTCTTGCCACTGGACTCAATGAACCCCTCCTTACCCTGACAACATGGAAGGAAGGATGGAACCACACTGAAGAGATCTCCCTCCAAGCTCCAGTATTCTGCCCTATTCTGCCCATACACCAAATTAGGTAGAAGGCAAAAAGTACTGTAGGAAAATAGTGACTTATCTCCATCACTCTGTGCAAAGGTATGTTTAATTACTCTGATAATAGCAATGTCTTTTGGTGCTAATTTATAAAACCAGCAAGAAAGTTGATTAGTTGAAATTCCCTTCAAAACTTCAGTACATGCATTTTGAAAAGGAAATACTCAACCTGGAAGGTGCAGCTTGTCAAAATAAGGAACAACTGAACTTTCGGTTTTATACAAACCAGCGGGCAACTTTAATGACAGATACCACTTTGGTCTCTGTCCACAATTTCTCAGAACTGACTCCTTGAAGCACCTTGGATACCTTACTTCTGTTTCAGTGTTTGATGTGATTGCCCATGGCCATGTTTTACTGGCACTGTATTATAGGATTTATTCTCAGCTGTAAACTATCTACTTCTAAGATATCACAAAAACACTATCTAGTACCTTTGACCCACAAGCAGTAAGCACTAAAAACGAACTTTCCTGGAGAAGTTTTATCAAACTTGCCTGCAAACACTCTAAATTCAAGAACTTTCCAATAATAAGGCATGCTTCCCTCAGTATATCCTCAATTCTGTCTTCCCCTAAACCTATCCAATAGCATTTTGACATACAATAAGGATGGGGATAAAAAGAATGTTGCCAAATTATTAAAGCAGAGCCCAGCAAGGCATCATAACAAGGAGAGCTAGGAGGGCTTTAGAGAAATAGACTTGTCACTCGTGCCCCATTCTTGATAGATATTCTACATATCCTTAAGTTTCAAATGATAGTTTTTATTATTGTCTCCTTAGGCAACCTATTACAGTGCTTATCTGTCCCTTATGGTACAGTGAATTGCCCCGATTTTTCAACAAACGGCTTGCAAACAGTAGGCTGAACACAGAACCTCACTGTGTAAGACATAACCAAGTTTTACACTAACAAAGTACTTCCTAAGATCACTATTTCCATGCTTTTTTCAAATGAGTGCATACTCCAGTGTCAGGCTTACAAAAACACATTTAAATTGTGAATGCAAAAATTGGGAAGAGTTTTCAAGTATCTGAATAATATGCCAAAAGTGCACTACGGTAGAGAATACACTATTAAGCATCATTGGCTCACATATCAGTACGAGTTGGTATGTAAAGTATCTGCTTTTTTTCTTGTCATTCTGCTTTTTTGTGGTTTTGCTTATTTTATTTTTCCTGTATTATCCCTATATTTACTGTATTAATAAAACAGAAGACAGAATGAAGGACTTGAGAGAGAATGTAAGTGACAACTGGCAGCCCCACATAAAGCTTTCAGATTGTAAGATCCTTTCTTAGGGCAGAAAAATACCCATATGCTTATTGACATAGCTTCTCTACAAATATTTTATTGAGATTAAACTAAAATTTGATACTTGATTTCATTAACATGCCAGTGCAATGAGTTTGGCAATGCTGGATATTACTGTGTTACAGCTTTGATGGAGATATCATCTCTGGAGGGTATTCATCAAGCAGAAGAGGGAGAGCATGGGGGGAAGGGGTGTTTTGACAGTCTTGCTGGAGTTTGTGCCTTCAGAGACATAGCCATCTGGGAACGATGTGACCCATACTACTGCTGGAAGAGATATGGATGTACTGTATAAAAACAAAATTACACCAAACCTGATTGCTTCGACATATGCTGGAAACTTGCTTTTCAGCAACAGAAGCTTATTTGCTCCAAACTATGAAACCAGTTCTCTGTAGAGGATCAATAGGACTGATTTGTTTTCCTGATGTTCCTCATTGTGGAAAACCAGCATAAAGACACTACAAATATTTTAGAAATGAAAATACAAAAAAATTCTACAAACTTTGACTTAATCTCATTTTCTTGCTTTTGTACCAATTTCTTATCTCAGTAATTTTTTAAACAATTCCCCTAAATACTGAACATACAATACACTGAGTACAGACAGAATCTTAGATCAAATTGTTCTGAATGATCAGATCACAAGTCTGGTATTTTAATCCACTAAACTGTAATACTTCAGAATATAATTAAGTAGTCAAATTACTGATATTAATTGCACCAACCACAGTCTATTTCCTGTAGTGAACATTTTCTTCAAATCTTCCTCTTTTGGTAGAGGTCTCAAACTAATTTATTGACCAAGTCTAATATTATACAGTTAATCACCTTTCAGGTCTTTATATCTCACAACCACATGATGAAGAGATAACAAGTACAAGGTGATAATGGAGTACTGAAAGTATTAGTCTCGCTATTTCCCTGAGTTCTAAAACATTTTCTCTGACTTGAACACTCTTACATGTGGTGGTACACACAACACCAGGAACATCAACTATTGATGTCAAACTGGTATAGGAAATTAGGCTTGGTACACTGTAACAGTGACAACAAGAAGCAGAATCTGCCCATTCTACTTCCGGACTTACTGAATTCCATAAAACTCTGATTTCCAAGATTTCAGAATCACAGAAACACGCAATATGCTGAGTTGGAAGGGACCCCGCAGGACCATCGAATCTGTGATTCCTGGCCCTGCACAGGACATCCCCAGAATTACACCCATGTGCACGAGAGCATTGTTCAAACTCCTCTTGAACTCTCCCAGGCTTGGTGCTATGACTGCTTCCCTGGGGAGCCTGTTCCAGTGCTCAACCATCCCCTGGGTGAGAAACTTTTTCCCAATACCCAGCCTAAACCTCCCCTGACTCAGCTTCATGTCCTTTCAAGTCATATCACTGGCCATGAGAGTGAAGAGATCAGTACCTGCCCCTCCACCTTCCCGCCATGAGAAGTGCCTAAATGCTGTTTTGTGCACGTAAATCAGTAGTTGCATTTTCAGAAGGGCTGGGTTCCAGCTATTACCTAGCTGGGCACTCATTAGCACAGTGAGTCTCAACCATCAGCAAGCAATCCTAGCAACCCAACACCCAGAAAGTCATCAACAATTTTTGTAGTAGGTAAGTTGATTATAGCAGAGGATGAATGGTATGGGGAGGTTCCCTCAATAACTTAGCTACCACCCTCTAGGCTGAAAACTGACATGGGGGGAAAAAACCCAAACCAAACAGCAAAACACACCAAACCAAATCAATTAAAAAAAAAAAATTTAAGTGACTAAGCATTGAAACTACATTTTTAATTCTTAATTATGGTCTGACAAAGACCGATTCAGTTCCTTTTCTTCTAGATTATATAAATGATTCTGAATGTAAGGAAAAACACCATCTTTTCAACTTTTGCTAAGAAAATCTCTCTGGCTTTGTTTTGTTTTCTTTTTTTTTTTTTTTTGGCAGTGGTGGTGTTTTTTAACGGTACTTTTTTTAATGTATGCCTTCTAGACATAGCAAAGAACTCAATGCAAACGCTTCAATGAAAACATTCTGGCACAACAAACTCTTGCACATTTTCCCACAATTTTATTCTAATTGAATGTTTCCTTCCAGCTAATTTCATTCTCATTCTGGCTTAACAGCATTATAACCAAAACTAGGCTTTCTAGAAAAGAATGGTAGGATTTTTTTAACCTCTACTACCTTGAAACCTATGACATATTTTTACTAGGATATTCTGTTTCACCACAAGCCCAGTCACACATAATAAACTTTATACAAGATCTGATATACTATCTGATATATCAGATAGTTCCATACTTAACATTGATAAAACTCTCTTCATGAGTAGAGTAATCTGTATCTTTCTGAAAGATTCCACCTGACCTGGTTACTTATAAAATCATAAAATCATTGTGAGATAAAGGGGGGTGGGGGGAAACCCACAACAAGAACTCCCCATAAAATGTTGTTTTATCACAGCTAACTATTCAGACTTGTAGAATTTGTGAGGAATGTTTTCAGAAACTTCTATTTTCAAAAACCTGCAAGCTTTTATTGCTATTTTTAATTTTATTTCAGATGAACCTTTTATTAATTCCGTTGACCTAAGTTCATCCAAGCATGAATTGTTAAGCTTTACACAATCCACAATGATGAGCAACAGTGTGTGACAAAACTTAGAGCTTATTCAGCTTCCAAACTACTAAGCAAACACATACTGCAGAATGAGAATACTTTTGAGCTACAGCAATGGCTGATGGAAGTTTAGTAAAATCTTCTCACTGGTGAAATGCCCATCTCCTTAAAGAACATTACTTTCAAAAATAGTCATGCTATTAGCTTGTGTTTAAAAAAGTAAGCACAAAAACTACACTTGGCATTTTCACAGGTAATGATAAAATAGTGATCCTTTTTAATTCTGCTCTGAAATAATTGTTGACTTTTTTTCCTTTTTAAAAGTTAGCTTTCTAATTTACATTTAATTAAAAGGATTTTTTAATTTTTGTTTTCAAGTTAGAAGCTTCCCAGTAGCATTTAGAGACATCGCACTAAGCAAACCAATGTGAAAAAATTTAACACATTTAACTAATAAATCTTCAGCTGATAAAGCACCACAAAGCAGGCTAAATGGTTTTCTAATTATGATGGTGTATAAATTTTACTCAAAACTTGCATTATTTTTTGCATGGGACTGTTGATCAAAATCTTTGCATTTAAAAAAAACCCTATTCTATGCTCATAATATGACAGAAACATATCTCTTTCTTTTGGCTCATATATTGCTTCAGAGTTCATACTAACCAAGTATTTTTCAACTTTGTTTTAATACCTACATACGTATGTTAATACCTACATTCACAGGCAAAAGCAAACACATTCACTAGTTCAGGTAAGAGAGGTTTTTTACTGAAACCCTTCAACAGAACCACAGAATATCCTGAGCTGGAAGGGACCTACGAAGATCAGAGTCCAACTCCAGGCCCTGCACAGGAAAGCCACAAGAACCAGAACATGTTTCTGAGAATATTGTCCAAATGCTTCTTGCATTCTGGCAGCCTTGGTGCTGTGACCATTTCGCTGGGGAGCTTGTAATTTGATGGAAAAAAAACCCCAAAACATAACAAAACAAAACAAACTAATACAACTATTTCCCCAGGATTTATGAGGAAATAATAATAAAACGCACAGGAAAACTTATGTGGGAAGGGGAAGTTCTTATTATTTCCAAGGATGGAAACTCTAGAACCATTCAGTGCAACCTATCCCAATGTTTAACCAAATTCAAGGTGAAAAATGTTTTCCTTACACCTAATCAGAATTTTTTTATGTTCCAATTTGTAACCGTCACTTTTCATTCCACCGAATGCACCTCTGAGAACAGTCTTGCCCTGTCTTCCCTATGTCCTTCCTTTACCTGGTTGTAACCAGAGACAGACCCCTGCCGACCATTCTCTTCTTATGGCTCAAACCCCTTGTCCCCTCAGCCTCTTTGCACCACACCTCAGAGGCTCTCTAGCTCCCCACTTTCCTGGCAGCCCTGCACAGGACCTGCTCCAGCATGCTGGTGTCTTTCTCGTACTGGGGTGCCCAAAACTGGATACGGTACTCAGGGTGTCACCTCAAGAGCTTCAAACAGAAGGAATTAATCACTTGCCCTGATCTTGTGGTTACACTGCTGCTGCCGCCCAGGGTGCAGCTGGCCTTCTTTGCTGCCAGGACTTTGCTGACTCATCTTCTCTTTGTTGCTGAAGAGGTCACAGAATCATTTAGGTTGGAAAAGACCTCTGAAGTCCTGCAGATCTTTTTCTGTAATGCTGTTTTCTATCCCTGGATGTGTTGTCACAAAGGGTTACTCCATGCCAGGTGCATGAATTTGCATTTGTAAATAATTTATAAATTTCAACTTCATAAGGTTCCATTCAGCCCATTTCTCCACTCCGTGCAGGTCTAGGTTGCGGCAGCCTCACCTCTTCTAGGCTACTGGGTTTGCCCATCTTTAATATTAAATATCCACAAAGAGTACTAAATATACTTCCACAAAAAGTAGCCTAAATTAGATGTAACACTGAGCTGTACAAGACAACTGCAATTGCAGTTTTATTTACTTGACCAACACAGCAGCAACTGCCTACCTATGTCACAGCACATTCCAGCTCTTTCTTCATCATTCTTGAAATGAAAGATCTTACAGGTTTAACGATTAGACTTGCTGTACTAATTTTTAGTGAATTTGCAAAAATTGTATCCTCCTAAGGAAAACATCAGTTTCCTGGTGTGAATAAAGTGTGAATAACATGCATTTCTAAAAGAGAGAACTCTACTGAAAAAAGCACATACAAAGCAGGTATGCTTTCCACGTTATTCAGTTTATTAGACTGTATTTTTGCTACCTCTAAGATACAGAAACTTTAGCATGTTAGTTCAAGCACTCATGCACAAATGCCAGTCTATTCAAGAGACTTTCAATAACAAATGGCACATCACTTCTACCAATTTCAGTAGCAAATAGAAATTCAATTGATAAAAAGTCTATTGCTTGAACAATTTGTAAACTGTGTTCAAAGAAAAAGAGCAGGCTAGGCTTGAGCCGCACTCCTGAGTTCAGACATTAAGGCTGTATCAAAAAGAAACAAACAAATTGCTCACATAAAACAGCCATAAAGAATATGAAACAGAAACTTAGTTTCAAGTTTTAAGGATTTACTAACAAGTAAGTACAGTACAGTTCTTTAATATGTGCCCAAAATTGTAAGAGACTGAAGGGCTCTAAAGATATGCTGGCATCTAATTGCACCACCCCCGTCAAAGGGAGTGACAGACTGATAAATCTGGCCCAGAAGGAATAAGCGCCTCAGACAGAGAAATGGAGCAGTACAGAACATGACTTGACTCCTTATAGAATGTGTAGTAAAATTTTAATACTCAGCAGGCTGAGTAATGAACTGTCCAGCGTTTGCCAACAGGGAAATACTGGGGAAGGGAAGAGTTCACAAGTTTTGTTCTAATTAATGGTCTAAGCATTTTATTCAGCTTTATCAGAAGCCACTGACTCTGCTTTTGGTTCACAGCCAAGAACTAGTTCCTGAAAAGAATGCACTCAAGTCCTTTTTGCTAGAATTCTTATTGAATATAGTCCCCAAGCTCTTAAAATATGACTACAGATCAAGGATATATCAAATACAATGCCAAAGTAACATTCTCAAATTTGGATTTTGAAACACTGGAAAGTCAGCACAGCAGCCAGACAGGTATCTGATTTCACTTTGTGTTAGTTCTAAGCCCCTTCCGTAATGATTTAGAAATGTTAGGACTGAAAATTACTCACTTAATACATATAGGATAAACAACAATCCAACACAAACAATATTAGATTATTATTGATTTCCTCTTTACATCACTTGCCAAGTCTAAGGACAGCTGTCTAACTGTAAGCTTTTGATGTTATCTTCTGAACAACAGTATTTCAAGTATTTCTTATATGCTTTTAGTTGAAATGCTAGAAATCGCCTGTTCATATGTAAAACATTTCTGGGGCAAATTACAGATGTCAAAAATTTACATGACATCTCCTCCATTATTCCAGGTACTACTTTATTCCACAGACAGATTAGCAGTCAATTTATTAAACTTCTTGAATTACTGGAGTCTCAGAACTCATTCAGAGTCAGCTGACCCTGATATCACTGATAACTCAAAAATGTAACTTTATCAATAAGAGTTCACCAAGAACATTTCCTTCCCAACCAGAGATTTCCCAACCTTCATATCACTGACTGGAAGAATCCTAAAATAATAATATTATTTAAACATACCTCAGTATTACTTAAACATAGTCCAGATAACTTCCTTGAAATGCAGTTGTACAGTTGTACCATACGTAAAATTTCAAGTGCTAGGGAAGCACACTTGACATGCAAACGTAGTACTCTACTGCAATGCCATATATTACCTATTCTGTGCTTAAATAATTCTAAGCAACATACTTCCTCCAATATTAACAAGTCTAGATGGTGAAAAAGATTATGTACGACTTTATCTTAAGGCATTAATTCTCACCTGATTTATTAAGAATGCTTATATTTAAGTCAACTTAATGTGCAGCTTCTGCTGAAGTAGTGAAAAAATTTTCTGACTTCTGCCATTTTAATTGAACTTGAATTCAGCATTTTTGTTACATCTTTGGCATTCTACTGAATAATCATTTCCTACTTGTCATGGAAAACAATCATTTCTTTGAAGCATAGTCTGAATTGCTTAAACTGAGAAAGTTTCTTTCAGTAACAATTACTATTTTTTGTATATTTTCTACTATTATCACATAAACTTGGAACTAAGCTTGGCATGCTATACTTAATACTAGTTATATTTCCTCTGATAAAAACAGGACACATGCCTATACAACACATTTTTTACTCAACCCTTGAACCTCAAGTACCATCATCTTCCATTTATTAGGTTCACTGGGGAAACAAACACAGTATCAAGAAGCTCAAAAAAGTCTTTATTTGCACTAAACTGATCAAGAGAACAGTTTCCTTTCATTACAATTTCTTAAATAAACTTGTTATCCTCCAAACAATTTAACATAACAATTGCTTAAATTGAAGAAAACCAGCGTTTAGACAAGGAGAGGGACTCATATGTTTGTCTTACACTTCGATGTCAGGCCAGAAGCTTTACATAATTCATTCTAAAGCTTTTAATATCTTGAATCATGAAATTATGATTAAATAGGTTCACAGAACTTATCAATACATCTCTTCAACTGTGAAGCTAAAGAGTTTTGCCTGAAAATTACAGCTGTATTGGTAGTGGGAACAGGAGTTTTGCTGATAATCCATTCAGACTCCAGCAAACCAATGAATTCCAAATGTAACTACTATTTTCTTACTGGACAAACAAGATACAAAATTGCATGAAATTTTCTTTATAAAAAGCAGGTCAAAATGCAAATTTTCAAACTCTGCTAAAATCTCATTCTCCCTGGTGTATATTTTTTTTCCAAAAAGACTGTCAAATTTGTTCTTGGTGATAATTTATAACAGCAACAAAATTTACTAATTATAAAGACACGAACAATTCATACATTACCTAATGCTGCTCATGCTTCCAGTTTCTGATCCAAGCTTACATCTCTCCAGCTGGCTAGCTACAATCTGACGTTCAGCCTCAAGTTCTCGAGTCAGTCTCTCAAACTGCAGTTCCTGAAAAAAATAAATTACATCATTTGCTTTGACTTCTCTTGAGATTAAGAAGGAATTTCAGCACATAAAAATGTAATTTGTGCATGGACTATCAGCATAATACCTTATAAAGAAGGTATATATTTCTTTTTTCCTTTTTTTAACACATTCACAGTTCAAATTTTTGTGGTGACCCCTACCCATTCCTTAATTTACTCTAATGATGTCTGTCATAGAATGAGACGGTGTATCAGGAATGGAATTTCCAAATACATTAAATAATTTAGACCTACACAGACCCCTTAGTAGCATACAGATTTTAACAAGCTGACTTAAGTACGATCACAAATAAGTACAATTTGTGCTACTGAAAGAAAGATGCAAAGTTCTGTAGATGATCATGTGGCAACAAAAGCTTCTGCACTTAAAGACAACCATCACAGCACACACCAGTGAAATATACTAAATTGAAGGTGTTTTTTTACAGACCGAGCACAACTTAATTTCTGCATTTAATGATGCGCAGAAGGGAAAGTCAAGTAGATTTGGACAAAAGCTGTGCTACAATTCATACCACTAATCGAATGTATTTTCTTTTATTCTGCCAAGGAAACCAAACCAGTCCTACCAGATAAGATTTATCCACTGAGCTTATAAAGGTTGTTATAAATTGTTTTAATTTTTATACACAAAGGATTTTTTTCTATTAAAAAAAAAGGTAAACCCAGTATAAGTAAAATCCCCACAGTTTCTTAAAGAGCTACATTCCCCACATACTGTAGCACTAGTTTTATCAAATACACAATTAAATACTTTTAGGGAATTATATTTATTGCAAATTTGTCAAATGTTTCTCACCTTTCATTTTGGTCATAGTTACATTATGTCATTTTCACAGGTAAACAGAAATAAGTCTCCTGCTCCTTTTCTTTGGGTTTATTGCAGACTGAGGGAAAAATATTTTGAGAATCCATTTCTTAAATAACTCCTGTATCCCCACAAATGCACCCATTATCTCTTTCTCCCTCTTTTTTTTTCCAAAATGACCTCTCTGTAATGCAGCGATACGGGAGAGAGTCCCTTGAATAACAAGGTCTTGCGTGGCAGAACAGCACTGGAAATTACTTGTCATGCCTTATGTCCACCAAGTGCCATTGAAGAAGTCAGTATTTGAGAGAAAGGAAGAAATAGTGTAAGTAGAGTAGGGTTTGTAAGTGTTCATTCTATGTTCTACCAAAAACATCTGACCAAGCAGTCAAGGGTAAGTAAAGGCATTAAACTTTTCAAATCTTTGAAATGATTCAAACCATAAGTGAAACGGAAGATGGAACTGCCTGGTGGTCATTCTACATCATTCTGCTTAATTCAGCTGGCTCACTCTTTGTCTTGCTATTGACATGGAATACCTTCTGTCCTGCACTATGAGTAAGAGGGCACATTCACATCGGTTATATACAGCATGAAATAGCCAGCGCATACTTAAATTGCCACTGACTGACAAATGCTACTGAATTCTAAATGCATTATTCCAAGCAAATCTATACGGAGTACAAGAATACCACTGAAAGTCAGGTTGACATAAAGACCAAAACATCATGCCAACAGTGCTATAGTAATCAATAGTTAATAATATTCTCTGCACATTTTTGTAGTATGCAGAAACGTCTTTTTCACTGTTGTTTGAAGACAGGACTATTAAAAAAAAATCACCTAACAATATTTCATATACGCCTACTTCACAGAGAGCATTTCTCTCACCTAGAAGAATCAATTGTCTGAAAAGCTGAAGAGACCGCTGATCAGCTTTCCAAGAGTTATTATTCAAATCCTAGTCCTGCATAAAATAAAACCCTTAATGCAGAAAGGATTGTAACAGAAATATTACTAAATTGTTGAAGAACGAAGAACCAAAGTGATACACTGTTTGCTTATATCCAAGCATGCAAGCCTGGAAAATTCTGATAGTATAAAATACCAAAGAAAATAAAACTAAGCATTATGTTTACATTCAAAACAAAAGCAGAATTTTTAACAGCTATTCTGCTTCACTGTATTTAAGTTACTTGATTCTATCACAGCAACGCATGTTTGGTGCCTAGCAGAGCACCAAATAGCATAGTACAAAATTTCTTGTAGCCAGTTCACTTCCCGGCATCCCAGTGAGACAGGTCAGACATGTTCTTTGCCATGGCTTAGCACTGGCACTTCTTTTACCCGTCTAGTAAGAAGATGCAGCTGTCCCCACAGCTTTCTCTTAGCTGTGTTGCTAAGAGAATGTAAGAACCAAGAACTCGGGCAAGTGCTCCGAACTCTCTGTGTTGGCTGCTTGGGTTTTCCTACACAAACAAGGGCAGCTCACTGTGTTCTTTTACTCTACTAGGGGTGCAGACGTTTCTCCAGCTCCCTTTTGTCCATGTTCTCCCAAGCCAACTAAATACAGAAAAGCCTCCAAACCTATTTTACTGAAATACTCCAAAAGTAAATATTATTTTGCCTTTTATTTTACTTCAACTGTCTGAATTGTGTATCTTTTCATACTTTTCTATGCTTTGTATTCCTTCACTTAATCTCTCTGGTTGACAACTTTTCCAGACACTTCAGCATTTCCTCAACTAACACCCTTTTGTCATGATTACTTTGTCTACAGAATAGTTTTTGGTCATGATTCTAGTCTCCAAAATATACCTTTCTACTCTTCACACTACCATTTATTTTTCTTTCCTACTTACTCTTTTCTGTTCTCTTATGCCTTCCACCTTTCTTTTGTACCCTAGCACAGTTCATGACTCATCCTCCACTAATCTCTTTCAGTGCTACTACACTAATAGATACCAGCAAATACCCTAAACTGATTGGTTTAAGGAGTTTCTCTCTCTCTTAAGATGTAGAAATTAATTTTTTCTGGTTTCACTGCCCACATTATTAAAGTCCTGCCCTGCAGAGATGACTAGAAAAAGGCAGTTGTACCTATGCTACTCCTCAAGCAGGAAGCGGAGATGTGCTGGATCACTTAAAGAAATAATCTTGGGTTTCCAATGCATGAAGATGGCTAGAATATATGAACAGAACTTCATTACTAGCTTGATTTAATTGCTCCTATTTCTTACTTAATTATCTTCTGTCAGGTGCTGTTCGAAGTTAGGAATGAAAGGCAGGAGACAAAAGGTGGGGAGGTGGGACGTGTGAAGAGCCAAACAATTATTACTTCAAGAATTATCCTCTACATTAAATTTAATTAGCATTCCTGTTAGGTATTCCCTCATGCCATGAAAAAGGTGCAGGTCCACAGGGTTGCCTTTGGAATGAAAAAAGGAAAGAAGAATTCAAATAAGAGTTGTGAGTCTGCTATCTCTCCATACCAAGAAACCCTGACAGAAAACAAATTAATAAGCTTCCTTGTATTTGTTTGGGAAGCAGTGAGAGTGACTAATATTTGAATAAATCCGTATGTTTAGATTTCAAGCAGCTGTCACAGTGCAAGAAGACAGAAACCAGAAATATTATTTGCTTACATTTTATAAAAATAATCACTGAACCTGACTCCATCATTTGTCTTATTTCTTGTGTTTACAACAATTTTCACCAGTTCATGCCACATTGTGCTATCTTCACAACTTTCTATTATTTATCTGAATCAAGCTAATCAGAACATCAAAATTAAAAACAAATTCCTACTCACTGATTATGCAAATGTGTTGTCAAGACAATTGCAGAATGAAGAACAGCAGAAACTACAATGTAACATAAAAATTAATTTATATAATAATATGTCAAGTACAGCCTCAAGGACTGTGCTACAAAGGCCAACAATGACAAAGCAAGTGCCCAGGCAAAGGCATTACAAAGTGCAATGACCAGCCTGGCAGTCCTTAGCACTTGGCACCAGGATGGGAGTGGGACTGGGAAGCCAGCAGAGAGATCAGAGATAATTATGAGAGTAATCCAGAGAAATCACTCAAGAGAACAACCTGGAAAGGGAGGAATTTCATGATAACCTTATCAAATTGTTTTGAAGTGATACAAAGAGTATTTATCTGCTAGAGTCTGAAGCAATTTACATTTAAAAAATGGTATTTGTCCACTACCATGGTGGGTTTTTTTGCAAAAAATATTCATTAATCCATAGATGGCAATTCGATGTACTTACTTTCTTTCTCAGCATGAGTTTTGTGTTTTATCTATCCTCTGCAATCACCAAAGCTTCAAGCACTAAATAAGACTTGAGTCAGGTCATAACATTTCACAGTGGTTCAGACACTGAACAAGCATGATGGAAATCTTCACAGCCTTCGGACAAGTTAGGAACTCCCAAGCTCAGGCCACACCAAATCAAAGGGTTTTTTGTTATTTTTTATGCTTTACATCTGCTGGGTCATCTGTATTGACCCATTTGAATGTTGGGAAGGGTAAAATAAGTCATTTTACTTTGTCCTTTACAATCTTAAAGTAATGCTTTAATCCTTTCACACAGAGATGTGAATTGATGCTGAGCAAAAGATACAGCAAAATCAGTAGTGACAGTAAAAAGCAGCCAATAAAAAAATATTAAAAAATAATCTTAATTTAGGCTCAAGAGCCTTGCAAAGTTATTGGGTTCCTAAGAATCTTTAGGTTATAGCATTAAAAGAGGAAAAGTGTTTAGCTTTTGATTGCAAATATGGTATACAAAACCAAATCAGAGCACTGGCGATCATGTGAATCTTCAAATACAGAGAAATAACAGCACTGAGAATCCAGGTTGGGAATCCCTGGTGAGAAGAATAGAGAAAGCCTGATTACAGCTACACAAACAAATAAATCGTCTCCGGGATTGAAGTCTTTCAAAGGAGTATTTTAGAAACCACAGAACTTCAGAAAGTACAAAGACTGTAGACATGTACAACATTGGCTCTATCTTTTTGTAACCTGTTAAACAAGAAACACAGTACCTCAATCAATGCCAGAAGCAGTATGTGTATATTCCTAGGCACATCCTACGGCATCATGCACAATTCCATATACTGAACATCTGAAAATTCCAAGTGAATGCCACTACTCAGAATGGTGTTGGTAACAAACTATTCTTAACCTACCATACCAAACACACAGCAAAAATTGGAGCATATACTTCCTAAGGAAAACAGCAAATCCTAGGAAAGTTTAACTTGGGAGAAATCTACAGATACAACATAGCATCAGACACAAACCAGATATGACAGCCCATCCTGTAACTCGAAGGAAAACAGAATGTCTTTATGCTTTCAAATAGGAAAAAAATGTCACTAGCAATGCCCCCATCCATCTCACACTAAATATTGTTCAAAACTGGGCTTTAGAATGTACCAATCAATACCTTCCACTTTCTCTACTTTCTCCATTGTTGGACTGTGTTCTCACTTGTTTTGTTCTTCTCCTTTCTCACTGGATTGTTTCATTCTCCCAGTATGCTGAGTAACATGGGGGTGATGGAAAAAGCTCACAAAAAGGTAATCAGACGAGCACAGAGGTGGCAAATCCACAAACTCAGTGGTGGTTATGTACGTTGCTGAGGAATCTTAATGGAGAGATGACTGCACCTATATGCAAGTACAAGTTTCCAGGTAATCAACCAGAAGGAAGCAATCCATACACTGGGGGGCAGGAATACTATTCAGACGAACTCTCACAAGCTGAAAGAACAGGCCAACAATAGTGTCATGAAGTTCATGAAAGAAAAATGAACAGTCCTGAACAGAGGATGGACTCCTATGCAACAGTACAGCAACTCCCAAAAAGGATCTGGGAGTGTTGTGGTCACGAAGTTATGACTCAGCAGTGCATTCCTGTGGTAACAATGGCCAACCACTTATTTCACTGCACTACCAAGACAGTCACTAGCAGAACAAGCCAACGACTGAAGTAATTATTTCCTTTGAGTTGGTACTCCTGAAGCTGCATCCCAACTAATGTGGTTGGGTTTGGGCCACCAGGACAAGATATGACAAGATTTTGAAGCAAGACCACTGCGGGGCCACAAAGATGATCAGAAGGTTAGAGCACATACTGTACTGTAAGTAGAAGGTGAAAGAATTTGGTTTGTTTAGCATGGATAAGAGACGGTCTAAGGAGGATCTGTTTCATGGAATCACTAAGGTTGGAAAAGACCTCCAAGATTAGAACTCCCAACCTTTGACCAAACACAATCATGTCAACTAGACCATAGCACTAAATGACATGTCCAATTGTTTCTTGAACACTTCAGGGATGACTCTGTTCCAATGCTTAACCACTCTGTGAGTGAAAAAATTCTTCCCAGTGCCCAACCTGAACTTCCCCTGGCACGGTTTGAGATTATGTGTCCTTGTCCTCTCCCTAATTGCCACAAGAGATCAACACCCACCTGGATACACCCTCCTTTCCAGCAGTTGTAGAGAGCAATAAGGTCACCCCTGAGCCTCCTTTTCTCCAGGCTAAACAACCCCAGCTCCCTCAGCCACTCCTTGTAAGACTGATCCTCCAGACCCTTCGCCAGCTCCGTTGCTGTTCTCTGGACATGGTCCAGCACCTCAGTGTCTTTCTTGTAGAGAGGGGCCCAGAACTGGACACAGGATTCAAGGTGTGGCCTCACCAGGGCCAAGTGCAGGGGGACAATCCCTGCCCTGGTCCTGCTGGCCACTCTATTGCTGATACAGGCCAGGGTGCCATTGGCCTTCTTGCTCACCTGGGCACAGCTGGCTTATGTCCAGTTGCTGTCAGCCAACATCCCCAGGTCCTCTTCTGCTGGGCTGCTTTCCAGCCACTCTGTCCCCAGCCTGTAGTGATGCATTGTGGTTGTCACACACTTTTACTTCTTTGAGAGGGGTTATAGCAAACACATAACCAGGCTCTTGCCACAGGCATGCAGCAAATAGACACAGGCAACACTGACAAGTTGCAATTAAGTAAATTCTAACTGAATATAAGGTAAAAAAAGATTCCACAAACAACAAAAACAGTAACAAAAAAAGCGCCAAACCCAAACAACACATCTAGAGTAGTGAAACACTGGAACAAGTTGTACACATAGAATCTCCATTCTTGGAGATTTTAAAAGTCATCTTCACGTCTGATCTAACACTGAAGACTTGCTTGGAGTAGACCTCCAGAGACCTCTTTTAACCTAGTTTTTTCATTATCCTAGAACTAATGCGTTTGGAATATTTTTTCAAGTCTTTATCCCAATGCTAGTGATTAGAGATCAGTGGCTACCAAACTCTCTGACCATGATGCTTACATAAAGACATGTCTGACTTGATATAAATGCTACTATTTTATCAGCCTGAAGCTGTATTTCTCTAGCTTATTCCTTCACCTGATCTGTTTTAGCAAACCCATGCTTCTTTACAAGAGAGATTAACATGGCATCTAGGCCATTATGCATATGGATTATTTACAGGTTAAAGAGCTATTTTGGCTGATTATAGTGTTTAAAAATAAATTATTCCTTCATTTTCATGTAAGATTACTTCAAAGAAGTCCCATTAATGGCTTTAACAACTTTTATAGAAATCCAACCCTATTTTACTTTCTATGTCTAGGATCTTGATACAAATGTGGTTACAACAGCATTCCACTGGTGTTTTAGATCTCCAGGCATACTGCCCTGCTCCTCTGTGAGTTAAGGCAAGCCTTGCTCTCTGAAGGCACACTGCCCAACTGCCTGGACTTCTGTTCCGAGCAAAACTGCATTATTTCTTTTCCAGCATAATCACCACAGTTATTACCACAATTTTTCTATTACAAATGGCCTGGTTCTTTTTTTATCCTGTTTTTTCTTCTCTCTGTTTAGTATTCAGCTTAGTATTCAGCTTCAGTGTTTAAGCTAACTCTTTTCTTCTCTTTCTCACGTTTTTGCATCCCTTGCCAACACTCCCAGTGGTTTATCACCCACCATGATTGCTGTGCTATTCCACTTCCTCCCATGCAAACTACTTCAGTCCATAAAGCAATAAACTGTAAGTAAAAACCTGGGAGTGTTAGGGCAGGATTAGAACCATTATGGGCTTTCTAATGTCATAGTTTTGGTTCTGCTTTTCTCTGCAGCAGCAATTTAAGGAGGATGTAAGGTGACTTTCTACCCTACTAACTTTGA
>WBMZ01017572.1:0-17025 GCA_013400975.1 Atrichornis clamosus | reverse complement strand
CGGGGCTGGCGGCCAATGGGCGGGCGCCGCTGCGGCGCGAGGAGGCCGGGGCGTGCGGGGCATGACGGCCGCGCGCGGGGCCGCGCGCAGGTACCGCGGCGGGGGGGCTTGGGATCTCCGGGACTGCGGGGGACCCACGACTGAGGGGGGGTCGGGATCGGGGAGGATTTCGGGATCGGGGGGTGTCGGGGGCGCGTCCCTCCCGCCGTCGCCGTAGAGCCGGTGCTGACCCTCGGCCTGTCCCGGCTGGCGGCGCCGCGCTGAGGGGAGCGCGGATACACCGACACCCCCCCGCCCCTTCTCTGAGGGGACGGACCCGACCAGACCGGACGGGGCCGGCGAGGGGTCCCGCCGCTGCCCGCCGGGGACCCGCCGGCTTCGCCTGAGGGGCTCCAAGAGCGGGCGGGAGTGGGACCGGGGCCGGGGCTGTCCCGGGAGCGGCTCCGGCGGTGGCCGAGCGCCCCTGGTTCCACCCTGCCCCGCACAGCCCCGCACAGCCCGGGGCCGTCTCCCTCCGTGGTACCTCCCTGCTCCCTCCGAGCCGCGGGGTGCTCGGAGCGACTCCCGGTAAGACCCAGCGCCCCGGGCGCCGTGGACATCTCGGGATCGGGGGCTCGGCTCCGTCCCGGCCGTGACCCCCCGGTTGCCGAGGCGGGGAACACCGGGGGACACCGCGGGAGGAACACGCGGGGCTCCCTCCGGCCTTGACCTCCCGCCTCTCTCTCTCCTGCCAGCGCCGCTCGGCTCCGGCCGTTCTCCTCCAGCATCCCGGGGTGGCTCCGCTCCAGCTCCGACACGCGGGACTGAAATGACCTTGGACGCCGAGACCAAGGGCAGCTCGCCGGATCCCGCCCGGGCTCGCTCGGGCCGCGGCCGCCCGCCCGCCGGTGCCTCCCTCCGCCTCTGAGCCTCCTGGGGTTTTTTGGGAGGCGGGATCCCTGCCTGGCTCACTCCGGCCTCCGTGGCGCGCTTCCCCAACAGTGGGGAAGGGATCCAGCGAAAATCGCCCGCCGACGGAGGGGCTCGCGCCGGACCTTTTCCAGGCTGGATCCCAGCGCCGCGTAAGGGAAGGGAGACGGCGATCTCGTGGGCGGGAGAAGTTCCGGGCTTCGCCTGGCAAAGCCTAGGGGTTCGGGGAGCCAGTGTGGGTGGGGAGGGGGTGTCAGGAGTGGACAGGGGGGCACCAGGTCGCTGGATTGTTTTCCCTTTGCTGGGAACTCCTGCACCCACCCTCTCTGCCTCCTCTCGGGAACTGTGAGCTCCGTCTGTTTCTGTTCCACTTGTATTTTGGGATACTTGGGTTGGTGAGTTTCCTTCGGGAGCAGCTCTCTGCTGAACAAATTCCTTGAGTAGGGTGACAGTATGACCTGCTAGAAAGTATTTTCCTCACTGTACCGGCACTGGAAGCAGCTCTTGGAAGGAAGATTTCCCTGTGCCCAGAGCTCAACCTTATCCTGTGCTCCTGAACCCTGGATCTGTATCCCTGATGCATCTGGGAGCTAGGATGGAGCGAGATCTGGACAGGGGAGACAAGGCGCCTCCTGCGATGTCTCTACTGGGGCTGAGGATGCTCCTCACAGCCCCTGGACCCTCTGTGGAGCATCCCAGTGCCAGCGCTGTGTCCGGGATCATCTTACCCAGGAGTTGTCCCTGGTGATGGCCATGAGAGGGAGAGAAATCAAGGATGCAGCACTTCTAAGTGCTCTCCAGCCTCTGGTATTTCTCATTTTAGGGGATTTCTGAGTGTTTGGTAACCTCGGGGGGTTCTGATGCCTTTGCCTCGAGGCAGGGATGCCTCTCCCTGATCCCTGTGTGGTGCCCCTCGGTGTCAGCCCCGGTCAGGGATAAATCCGCTCTCCCGGATTAAGCAGTGCAAGCGCTTGAGGATTTAAGGGATGACGTGAGGGAAGCCAGAGCGTGCTGAGCTCTGGACAGGGAGGCTCCAGATTGGGTCAGAGCCCCTTTTCCAGCATGAGAGAAGGGTGGATGAAGGCTTTGGTGCCTCCATGTTAGGAGTTTTGACTTCAGGGCAGCATGCATCCCTTGGCAGATGATGTCCAAGGAATCAGCCAGGGAAAATGCCTTTTGGTGCGATGCCAAGGGATGTTATCTTGGTGCTTCTTGTCAGTAAGGTCTCCCTTCCCTTCCAGACACATCCTTTGACCTGAACTCCTAAAAAACCCACAGCCTCAGTGTATCCATCCCATCCCTGCAGTGCTCGGACTCCAGGGCTGTGCAGGCAGGTCTTTGCCAATGCCAGCTGTGGGGATCCAGGAGGTGGTTCCCAGCCTGTTCCCAACCACACGGCACTGGTGACTTGCGTTTGGTTCTCCTGTACCCCTACGTATGTGCTGCATATTGTGGGAGCATCCCCCATGCCTCCAGCCAGGATTCAGCCCGGCTCCATCACATCTGGACAGCGTTTTGGTCAGGGTTCTGAGGCTGTGGGGCACTGGGGCTCACATGGCTTCAACTCTCATCCCATTTCAGCACAACTGTTGGAGTCTAGCACTCCCATCCTGGCTCTCCCCCAGTCTGGGGGATTATTTCCAAGGGTTTTCCTTCAGTTGAGCCCCTTGGAGCAGGAGCAGGGTGTGTCTAGGGAAGTACAAGCAGTGAAGGAGCTGTTCTCTGTATGGCTTCTCCACCTGGGCTCTGCTGCACTGCCATGGCATCATTCCTGCAGGCACTGGGATGTGCTCCAGCTCTGCGCTCATCCCGCCTGCTGGCACTCATCCTGTCCTGCCGGCGCCCCACCTGCTCCAGCATCACCCCTTGCCCGGCGAGCTGAGCACTTTCCCTGGAATAATTTCCTCTCCACAGGTCTGTGGCTGTTTGCTGGCTCTGCCATGCCGCCGGTCCCCTGGGATCGCGCTCCACTTGGCTGCTGGTACCACAGCAATCTCCGGTGGCAGTTTGCCAAGGGTGGAAGTGTCACCTTTGTGGCCTGCCAGGTGATAACCTCCCTGCGGCATTGGGCCTGTGTTTACTTTGCCTGCCTTGGCTGATAAGTGCTCTGATAACATTCCCAACGGTAAATAACCGACTCTAACATGCCTGGCGAGGACTCTGCCCTGGGAAGAGTGTTTTGCCCACTGAGAGGAGCAGATCCTGGCTGAAATCCATCCCCACAAGGAGTTTCATAGGCCTGTGGTTTTTCCCATCCCAATCTCCAGCCCTTGAGGAGGAGAGGCTCTGCTTTGGAGGGTGGTATCCGAGGGAGCCGCAGCTTCTTGGCTGCTCGGTTGCAAGCACTGGGGAGTCCCTGGCAAAAAAAAGGCTTTTTTTTTTTCTCTCCACGTGACTTGAGAAATCACAGAAATACTCCTGCGTCCTTGAGCAGCAGATTCCGACATCTCTGTGCAGGCTTGGATTGAAAGGAACAGATTTACAGCTCCAAACTCCTCTTCCCCTTTCCCTTGGAGGCTGACTGGTGTCTCCTTGCAGTGCCACGCCGATGCATGAGAAGGCAGCTCCCCTGAAGAGCCCCGAGCCCAGGCACGGCCGCGAGAAGCTGGAGGTGTCCCACAAGCAGAAGAGTTTGGATTCCCTTGATGGCAGGTGAGGAGCAGCATCCCGGGTCTGTAGTTTAGTGTCTTCTCTCTCCCTCCTGCTGTGGCATTCCCACTGCCTCCAGGCCCCGAATCCTGCCCTCCAGCTGTGGCATGGCACAAATGGGGCTCCTCTTCGTTTCCCCTCTCAAGTGTTGAGGGTATAAAAGCAGGGAAGTGAGAGGGGCTTGGGGAAGGGGATGGTATTCCCACTGTTGAGATTGTTGGGAGAATGTTGCTCTCTCCATGGTCGGTCCCTTCATCTGCCTGCAGGATGGATGTGGATGGCTGCCCATGTGCATGGCCAAAGCTGAGTCCATCCTCCTGCCCAGGCACATTCCCAGATTCCTCTCTGTGTTTTCCCTCGGGAATTCTTAACCCAGCCAAAGCTGCCTATGGCCAGCTCCCAACTTGTCCCAGGCTGCTGCTGGGGCAGCTCTGGGCTTCTTCCCCTGGAGCTGGGGTGCATTGGGGCACCCCAGTCCTGGTGCCTCCACTGGCTCCCATCAGAGATCAGCCCTCAGCAGCCATTACTGAGCCTCAGGAATGCCCAAAGCCACGATAAATCATGGAGACATTAAAAATGTGGCTTCCTGGGGTCTCTTTGCAGTCCTTCATGTTTTTCCATGTCTCATCTTGCACCACACGTGTTTTAGGGAGCAGGTGAGAGACCTATGGCTCTCTGCTTATGTGATGATTACCATTTTTCCTTCTAGCCTCCGCCTGAATGAAGCCCTCAAGGATGAGGACATCAAGAAATGCCACCGGGAATTGGTAAGACTTAGGCTTTGGGAATGACCGGCCTGCTTTCTTTTCCTGGGAGGAGCCCACCCAGGGTCTCAGGTGTGGGCTGGGTGAGATGGTGGTGGCTACTGGTGTGGAGCAGAGGCTCCTGCCTGCAATTTCAGGGGAGCTGGTGGTGGTATTGTGTGACCTGTGCTCTGCCTTGCGAACACTTCCAGGATTTTCCATCCAGAGCAAAGGAAAAAGTAGAAATGGTGACTGAGAGCAGTTTAAATTCTGTCCACTTGAACCTTTTTGGTTGTTCAAATCATGCCCAGAGTTGAGGTTTTTGGTTCATCTACAGACAAGAGATGCTCTGTAAGAGGAAGGAGTGACAGAAAGTGGCCTTTTGCCATTCCCCATGAAGAAAATGGAGGAGAAAAACATTTTTCCAGTTATCCAGAGATATCTGGGAGGGTGACAGGGTTGGCAATGGCTTTGTGATGGGGCTAGGGGATGTTTCTTGATGGTGGTGTCCCGTGTCCTCCTGGAACGCTCCCATTGGCACTCTCACCATCCCAGCGTCTCTCCCGGAGGTGTCTGAGCCAACTCCAGGTGATGCTGAGCCTTGATCCTCTTAGGGCCTGGCTCATCTGGTGACAAGGTGTGCGGAGCAAAGGTGACCTTATCCCCGTGGGCAGGAGGGCTCTGCCCATGCGGCTGCCCACAAACCAGCCTTGCTGTGCATCTCTGCATCCTGGCAAAGCGGCTCATCCCTCGAAATTCAGGGGGCAGCTGTCGCCACCGCGGGACAGCCGTATCCCTGGGGAGCATCCCGAGGGCAGGGGACACAAATCTGCCTTGCAGGACCAGTTGAGCGGATTTATGGAAGGCGTTGAAGTGCTTCGGAGCTTTAACTTAGCCACAGGAGTATTCCAGGGCCGACCTGCTGAGCCTCCTGCCGCGGCTGCCGGCAGGCTTTGAAGCGGCGCCGGGAATATAAATAGCTGGATGGTGCGGCGCGATGGGCGCAAAGCAAGTGTTGTCACCGTGTCCTGGATAAGGGAAGAGGAGGAGGAGAGAAACCGCTGGGCAAAATAAACTGCCTGCGGATGAACCCGGCAGAAAACCGGCTCCTCGCCGAGGCTCTGCAGCCTGTGTAGATATTAAGGGAAATGTTCATCTGGGAGGATGGCACAGCTTTCGCCGGGTGCTGGATCATCTGACCTTTCTCTAATCCATCGGGGCTCCCGTCCGCAGCCTGGTGGGACCCCCTTGCGCCGGTCCCGGGTGCGGGCAGGGGGAGGCTTTTCTTGCAGGAGGGTGTTTCTTGGCTCTCCTTATCGACAAGGTCACTGGATAACTTTGCTCTGCTTCGTTTTTAGGCTGCTAGCAAGTACAACTCCCAGTACCACAAGCTGTTCAAGGACATCCCGATGGAGGAGAGCGTGCTGAAAGGTGGGTGGCAGGGCAAGAGATGGGCACGGAGGCGGAAGGGTCTGGCACACGGATTGCCATGGCCCTCTCTCTGCCTTGCAGTTTGCTCCTGCGCGCTCCAGAGAGACATCCTCATCCAGGGAAGGCTTTACATCTCCCCAAACTGGCTCTGCTTCTACGCAAACCTTTTCGGGAAGGATATCAAGGTAACTTGGGAACCAGCTCATCCCGGTCCCGCAGGGCTTGTCCCCTCCTGCACCCAAATACCACCAAAATCCCCATCAGAAGCCTCCGATGGGAAGGGGAGCATGGCCATGCCCCCCCTCTGATGACCTGCAGCATCGGCCTGGGGAAATCAAATATTGGTTTGGTTTAAAATTCCCTGATGCAAAACCTCCTTCCAGCCGCAACGGCACTTGAAGGAAGATCAAAGGTTTCGGAGGGGGGAGATTTGAATGTCTCTTGACTTTTCTTCTTGATTTACGATCTGATGTTTCCCCATTAGTCTTGTGGCTGATGGGGATCTTGGGGAGAGACGACTTGCTTTAAAACTGGGCTGAAGGGCTGAATTATTTATATGTGATGCTTTAAACAAATACCTGAAGGAGGCTCGGGGTTTCAGCAAAGTTATCCTGCCAAAAATAACATCCTGCTTATTTTGCACCCTCCCTGGGCTTGCAGGGGGGGCTCTCCTGGTGAGTCTTAGGGAGGCTGGCTGATGCTTGTGCCGTGCCCATCCCTGTGTTCCTGCCCTCAGGTTGTGATCCCAGTGGTGTCTGTACAGCTGATAAAGAAGCACAAGACAGCTCGGCTGCTGCCCAACGGCCTGGCCATCACCACCAATGCCAGCAGAAAGGTAACATCCAAAAATAAACCCCAGTAGATGCCCAGGTCTGAGCTGAATGTGGTTTGAGAGCAGGGAACGAAGCAATTCCCATCCCCGGTTGGGAAGCGAGTGCTGCTCTCCGTGCTGGCTGCCAGCCAGGGCAAACACCATGGCTTTGCTTTTTTTCCTGAATTTCACTTTGTTCCTGGACGAAGCAAAGCCCAAGTGAAACTCAGCCGAGCCTGACAAATCCCTGCCAGGCTCACGTAAAACCTTTAAACTCCTTAAACACAAGCAGGGAAATGGTTTGGGCCGGCATTCAGCCAGAGCTGGTGGAAAACTTGGATATGGGGCTGAATTTCCAGCTTTTAAATCCTGTTGGATGCTGTTGGCTGCAGTGAGCTGACGTAGTGTGTCCAAGTCCTTGCCTGCCTGGATGCTGCTGCCAGCACTGTGCGTTGCCCATCCCTGCCAGGGAAGGGGTTGTTCCTTCAGGATTTTGGGAGGCAGTTATTCCTGTGGGATTTTGGGAGGGGGTTATTCCTGCTGGATTTTAGCAGGGAGTGGCACAGGATGGGATTTGGGCATTCAGAGCTGTGTGTGGCTGCCCTGCACATCACCTGTGCTCTGTGTCAGGCACAGTGAGTACAGCTCCATGTCCTTTCCATCTGTGGGGATGTTTTCCATAGGTCCTGGCCCCATTTGCTGCCACATCCCTCTGGGCTGAGCATGGGAAAGCCCGTAGGAACAGCAACTGAGCGAGACTGGCCCCAAAAAAATCTGGTCCAGGTTTTAGCAGGCTGCAAAAATAACAGCAGGGAAACTCCGCAGGGAAACGCCTGCGGGGGGATGCAGCTCCCGAAAAAGGGGAGATTCAAGGGCAGGACATCTCTGCCTGTCCCTGCTCGTGGAGAACCCGACTCGGGATGGGGGGAATCTCTCCCAACAGCTTCTCTTCTTCTCTTGCAGTACATCTTCGTGTCCCTCATCTCCCGTGACAGCGTCTACGATGTCCTGAGGAGAGTCTGCACCCACCTGCAGGTACCCTGGGGCTCTGCACCTGCCCCCTGGGCTGAGCACAGCTCTTCATCACTACCTCCAAGGCTTTGGAATTCTCCCAAAGCCCTCCCCAATTCCCAGCATCCTCGCTCTGCAGCAAGGGATGGGAAGAGGGGCAGAAGCCATGCCTTGGGCACATCCTGTCCCTGTGGGCTTTTCTGGGTCATGGATAAGGCAGAGCCTGAAGTTTCTGCTCTCTCCCAGGGCGTGGGTATGAATTATTTATAATCTGGTGGTAATACTAGTTCTGCCACTCTGCACGTCCCTACCTTTTGCCCAGATCTAAAGTTTTAAGGGGAGGAAAAATGGTACAAAGTTAAAAAAAAAATTAAATTAAGCAGGGAAGACATCCATCAGCCCTCAAGCTGGAGAGGAGGACTCTGGGGACATCTTCTCCCTGCCTTTGAGCACATGGGAAGCGGTGCTGAAGTCTTGCCCCACCCAGGAGGGTGTGTGCCAGCTGTGCCAGGGCAGCGATTTGGGTGATTCAGCTCCACTGCCAAACTGGGGGATTTATTCTTTGAAACGTACTGGGCTCTGCCCAAATAGTTTTTTTACCCCCTGATGTTCATCCTGTCCACTGGAGCCCTCTGGGTTTTTGGTGATGGGAAGCAGCAATGCGGTGCCCTGTCCTCTGCTGGATGCGATTCTTCAGCTGCCAAAACCCTGTGATGGCAAGTTCTAGCAGCTGCTCTTCACAGACTGAGCAGAAAAGCCCAAATTCCATTTCGTGGCTCAGGTTGAAGCAGGGAGAGGTGGCACCGTAACTCCTGATCCTTTTCCCCCTCCAGGTTTCCAGTAAGAAGAGCTTGAGCCTGAAGGAGCTGTCGCAGGAGCCGGACTCTGTGTCACTGGTGAGGGTCAGGGCAGCTCTGGGAGAGGGAAAGACCCCCTGACCTTGTGCTGTGGGTGGAGAGCACCCGCCTGGCCCCCTTGGTGGGTTTGACACTGTCCAGTGGCTGCTCAGAGAGTCGGGAGAGAGTCTGTTCTCCCATCAATGCTGTCAAAGGATGTGTGAGGACGAGCCTGTCACTGTTGCAGCTCATCCCGTGGGATCCTCATCCCCAGATTTGGCAGGAACAGAGGGGTCGAGAGGACCCGGCTGAGCACAGCCAGTGACTCGGCCCATTGGTCTTGGAGGTTCGTTTATAGATGGAAAAACTTCAGAGTGATGTGGAAAATGTTGTGACTCGGCTCCCACTGGCTGATGCTGGATACAGGAACAGGATAACAGGCTGGGATTGTGGTTGAGTTATCAAAAAATCTGTGGGATGAGTAGGATGGCTGGAGAAGGAAAAGCTTGCCAAACCATGGCATGAACAAAGGAGCATGGGGGACACATCCTGCAGCTTTGGAGCAGGGTGTCCTCCATGGCTGGTGGCCCTGAGCCTTGGGCTGGGTGCAGGAGGTGACAACTGGGGTGCACCAGGAGGTGATGGGTGGAATGTCCCCCATGGCCTGGTAGCATCCCAAAGGTTTAATACTCATTTCAAGGGCTGAATTGGGAGTGATCCAGGCTGGCAGTATCTCCCAGTGCTTTGGTGGGATGTAGCCCTTCATCGGCTCCAGCCCTCAGAACTTTCCATTGGGGGAAATCCCTTTCTGTGCCAGCTGCCACCCTGCTTGATTTGGTGCCTTTTTGGGGTACTTTTTTGCCCTTTTTGGGGCATGCTGGAGTATTCCAGGTGACCGCCTTGAGCTTCAAGGGGTGGAGGAGGCAGCAGTCGGTATTTGGGGCAGGCATGGGGTGTGTGGGCAGGTCCTTCTGTGGCAGTAGGAACCTGCATTCCCATGGAGCCATCATGGAGGACCAGCTTCCCCTTAGGAGATGTTTTGAGCATGCTGGTGCTCCATGGAGGTGCTGTAAGTTTTGAGTTTGAATCTGGCCCCACCATATCCTTGGCACTGCTGGTTTCATTCGTGGCTCACCAGGTATGTTCCCACAGGAGGTGATTGTCCCCGAGGGCAAGTGGAGGAAGGTGTCACCTGCCTCGCTGTCACTGTCACTGCCAGATGCCAACTACCAGTGCATCCACCGGGCCTCTGTCAGCAGCCTGAGTGCCAAGGAAAGCTCCTTCACGTCCGAGGAGCCCCTGGTTTCGGGTGAGGGATGGGTTTGTGCCCTGCTCCACACGGTGCTGGGTGTTAACCTCCATAAATACGTGTTCAGCCATCCTCTGCTCTTCTGGGGGGGAATTCCACCTTGCAGATGAGCAGGGCTGAGGCTAGGAGTCAGCGATGAACTCCTGGGGTCTTCTGGCTGCAGGGCCTGAGCCCATGAGGGAGGAATATTTGATAATTCCTGGCTGCTGGTGGAGCAGGAGCATCAGCTGAGTGTGGCTGTGCTGCTGACTCCGGGTTTGCCTTTCAGAAAGTGCAATAAACACCGAGGAAGAGCTGGAGGTGGAGCAGAGCTGCGTGGCAGAGCTGAGACCCTCTGACTACCAGCTCTTGAAAATCTTCATTGTGCTGTAAGTGTGCTGAGGGAGGTGGAGGGGATGCTGGGAATGTTGGTCTCAGTCTCACTTCAGCTCTTGGCTTGTTCCTTTGCTCCCAGCATCTGCCTCCTGGTCGTGTCCTCCTCGTACTTGGCGTTCCGCATCTTCCGTCTGGAGCAGCAGCTCTGCTCTCTGAACCGGGATTACCTCTCCCGCGGGCACCGGAGGTGAGGGACCCTCCAGGACACTTTGGGGCACACAGGTCATGTCGTGAATGGGGACCTGAGGGTTGTGGGTGCAAAGAGGAATGGCTCAACTCTGTAATGTGTCCAAGGAATGCTTTGTCCCTTATCCTGTGCCTGCTGTTGGGCTGGCAAGTGACAGACCCCACAGTGCCATCCCCATGCCAGGGGTGATCCCATTAACTGCTGGTTTGAGTTGACTGTGGGAAGCTCTCCTGTGCCTGAGACTTTGGAGCTTGGGAAGAGGTTTACTCATGGGTTTGGGGCTGGTTCTCCAGTTGTAGGAAGCACCAGGACATCTCACTGGAGCTGGACTGTGCCCTGGGGTTAAGACCATGGGCATCAGCAAGGGATGGACAGGAGTGGGATCTCCTTGGGCTGAGGATATCGGTGGCACTGGATTGGGATACGGAGCCTCTGCTGTCACTCATCCCATCTTGCCCTGCTTGCAGGTGACCGTTCCCCCGGTGCTGGCTGAGGATGGACACTGTGGTGGTTACACACTGCGCAGGGATCCCGGTGCTGTGTCCTCCCGACTGTGGCTGTCACACGTGGCCCGGCTTTCCCTCGGCCGGTAAAATGGGACCAACTATTTTCTCTCTTCCTACGGGCACTCGCTCCTGGTGGGACTTTCCAGCCAGGTCCCAGCTACCAGTGCCAACTCCCAATCCCACTGGAAACCCATTTTCTCCCTGGGACACTGCTGTGCTGTAGCACCAGACAATGGCTTGGGCCTGCTGAGCGCTTGGACCTTCCCTTAGGACTTGCTGCTAAAACGGACGCTGGTTTTTATTCCAGGCTTTTTTTTTTTGTTAAAGATGACCTTGGGCTCACCAGGAACCCCCAGAAATGTGGATGGGTTGCCGCTGCTGCTCTGGGAGAACCCACCTGTTTGTCCCTGTGAATGTGCCCGGAGGAATGGCCCAAACACAGGGATCTGTGGGGATGGGGAGAAAGGGGCCACCAGCCCTGTGGGGTGTCATCTATCCCAGACCCAAGGTGGGGGGTACCATCCAGGGCCCCCCACCCCTTTTCTCCTGGAGCGCTGGGCTCAGAGCGGGGGATGTGTGTGTGTGTGTGTGTGTGTGTGTGTGTGTGTGTGTGTGTGTGTCTCCCCTGCAAAGCACTTTAGGGTCCCCCAGACCAGGTGTCCTCACTGGGGTCAACACCTGGCACCAGTGCCGGGCCAAGGCTTCGTTAATCCTGCTCACCTTGTTAAGATGTTGCGAAAGGAGCCCATGGCTGGCACTGGTGAATGTCCTGGATCTGTGCCCTGGTTCGTGTTAACCTTGTCACCGTGTGGAGCCGAGTGCCACAGGATTTGTCCAGCAGGATTTGTCCCACAGCCCCTGCCCGGGAGCATGCTGGGGCGGCAGGCAATACCTGTGCAATTCCTCTGGTTTTTCTTTCCTGTTTTTTGGGAGCTACAAGTGCTGATGGGGCCAAATCCCTGCGCCCTGGGGAGGAGCTCGCTGCTCGCTCCAGGCTTGGAATGGCTTTTAAATGAAATAAAAATAAACCCAGGATTTTCTAGCACGTTGCTGTCTCCTGCCAGCGTCCCTGCAGCAGGGGGCTGTAAGCCCCAAAACTGGGCACCCCAAAACCTGCGCTGTCCTGGTGCCCGTTCAGGACGTGGGTGACATGGGGATAGCCCGTCCTCTCATCGGGACAAGGGGACAGGGGTGCTCCCAGCGTAGGGGCCAGGGGAGGTTATTGCACTAGATGGCAGCAGAGACTGTGGGATGTGACACACACTGGTGGCAGGGGCCACCCTGGGGACAGAGGTGCCGGGGGAAGGAGCTGAGCTGCAGCCCCACTCTGTTGCGGTGGGCGGGGTGAGCCTTCCTCCTCCTTGTCCTCCTCCCTGCACATCCACAACCCAATTCCACCCCTTTTCCCAGCCTGGCCTATGCAGCAAAATGCCTGAATATGGTCCAACTTAAAAACCACGGTGGCACTGGCTAAGTGGGGTGGGGGTGGTGTCACCCATTTTTGGAGGGATTTAGCACCCAGGGGGGTGGTCGGGTTTCTTCAAAGCCCTAGCGTTATGGGGCTGTCGGAGCCTTTGATTCCGTGGGTGACCTGGTGGATGAAAGGCACCGTGCTGTCCCTGGCAGGGACTCACCCAGCTCATTTTCCCAGTGGAAATGGGTTTGGGGTTGTTTTTCCAACAAACAAGTTGGTGTTCAGTGGGTCCAACCTCAAAATGAGGCTCTTGATCCCTTTAAAAAAGTTTAAAGGTTGACAGTTGGGTGGGTTTTGGTCTGGTGTGCCCAGCCTGGTGTTTTTTGGGTGCTCCACAGCAGGTGTGTGGGGTCCCTTGTTCCTGGGCTGAGCCCGAGGCAGGAATGTGACAGTGGTGACGGCCACCTCGGCTCCTTCAGGGCTCTTTGGTGAAAGCCGGTGGTGGGACAAGCCATGGGTGCAGAGACAGGGAGGAGGTCTGGAGGAGCACCGAGAAGAGCCCCTGGTGTGGTCTGGGAGGTCCCTGCTGCCGGCGTCTGGTTGCAAGGCTCTGGTTTTGTTTCCCAACTGGTGTTTGCCCGCCTGGTCGGTGTGTGTTGGCTCTCCCGGTGACGCCCTGCTTGAGCCTATTTGCTTTTCTTTGTGTAAAGAAACACCACATAAAAGCCTCAGGTGCAGGGAATGTCCCTGGACACTCACCTTGCTGGCTTGGGAACAGGGATGAGGAGCACAGGGTGGTGCTGGACGAGCACAGCCTCTGCCCTAAATCCCAAACACCGATGCTCCCCCAGTCACACCCACCATCCTGCCTTCCTCCTTCCTCAGCCCAAACCAACCTCTAAAAATAGGATTGGGAGATTAAATCAGCCGAGAAGGTGCTGCCAGGCCCACGAGTCAGAGCCATCAGGCCATGACACTCCGTGGGGCAGCGGGAGCCATGGCATTAGCAGGGCCTTACACCAAGGACACAATGACGCCGGCAAGCGCGTGGTTTGGTCTGAGTTTTATTTGGGATTTGGGAGTGGCAATGATGTTGTTCTGGCAAAGCCCCTCGGAGTCCAAAGTGAACCCCCTTCAGCAAGCAGCTCGATCCCGTTTCGGCTCCAGCTGAGTGGGTTTTCCAGGGAGGGCTGGTGCTGGAGGGATGCGCTGGCCACCAGCTCTCCCATCCGGGCAGTTTAGGAGGGAGGGGAACGACCCTGATCCTCGTTGGGCCCCAGTGCTGACATGAAGGTGTTTTGGGGGTGCCTGGGCTGGTTTCTTACCTGTCTCTTGGAGCAAGGGAAGGGTAAGCCCTTCATCCCCTCGGTGCCCTGCTCTGCACACACCGGTGGTGAAGAGCTCCAGGTTAAAAACAATCCTTCCCCCTTTTCCAAGGGTTGTATTTAACCTGAATTTCCCTGATCAGGTTGGGGTGTGGTTGCTCTGCTAGACACCACCTGAGCAACCTGCTCTTTGCTTCTCACCAGGTGAGAGATTACTCCTTATCCTGCAATGACATCTCAGTTTAATTTTTATTTTCTGCACTGCTAAGCCTGTCTTTAAGGAGAGGATCTGCTCCAGGATCCCAGCCATCATTCAGCACAGGAGGGGAAGTCTTTCAGTTTGAAGTGCATTAAGGACTTCAAGGAGCCCGCAGTTATCTTTGGCTTTTATACTTCAAACTCTGTCCTTTTGTTCTCCCTGCTGTGGGTTTTTTTTATCTCGAGTAACAGAACTGGTTTTGTGTTAGAGCAGCGACCGCCATGTGCAGCAACAATAACGAGGGTTGGGGAGCGCTGACGAACCCTCCCCACACAGAGATGACCTAAAATCCTAATGAAAAACCCCAAACTTCAAAGACTGAGTGTCGCTTTTCATCTCAATTAAGTTTCCTTTCCTAGGATTGGCTTTCTCGGCTTCCTATTAATCTTCCAGCAGTTCGGAGTCAGGTTTTAATTTGCAATAAGAGCAAGCAGGGGCGGGGGACAAAAAAAAAGCCATTGCTGTGTGGCCCAGGAGCACCTGGCTGATGAAAACCAACTTTGTTTTTGCCTTGTTCTTTAATTAATCATAGCATTTCCTTTGGAGTCTCATCTCTTGGCAGTGACAGCTCAATGTCAGGTTTTCAGGGGAACAAAATCCTGGCTGCTAAATCCTAGACTGCTCCAATACCATTAGTGGGAGGCACAAACCAGAACTGGCCATGATAAAGCACTCGGGGGCTTGGGTTCAAAGGGCATTTGCTAAACCTGGCTTGGAAGGACAATGCTTGGAGCCAATTAAAGCCACCTATCGAGGGTGTGTTGCCTGCTGGGCACAGGTGGAGAAGTCTCTTCAGCAACTTGTTTTGCCACAGCAATTACTGTAAAAATTCACAATGGAGAGGGTTTCTTTGAAAGCGAAATGACTTTTGTCATTAGAAGTTGAAAGGCCAGTGATTTCCAGAGGGGAATAAGGCTCTTCCCAGAGGGAATGGGGTGTTTAGGGGGTGTAGCCATGCTGGAGGGGTTACATTCTTCTTCTTTGGGACAATCCTGTGCATGGGCATCTCCCTCAGGCACTGGGGGTGCTGCCTCGTGGGCCGGGAAAGCAGTTTTTGGGGGGCTGGAGGTGCATCCCCATCACTTCTGTGCCAGTTTTGTGATGAGAGCTTTCCACTCCGATCTCTTCTGTGTGATGTAGGAGGGGGTGAGGAGCTGCAGCAGAGGCTCCATCCGGCCCTGGAAGTACCCGTGGCACAGAGCCTCCGTGTTGCAGATCACGTACATCCCACAGTCGTAGCTGTTCTGCTGTGCCGGCGCCTTCTCCTCCACAAAGGTGGCTTTGCCCCCTTTTTTTCCCAAAAAGGCCTCCAACTTCCCCGCCACTTGCTTGGCATGGACAGAGTTGCATTTACTGTGGGAATCATAATGGGCAAAGCACTTCTTGTCCCTGAAATAAACGAGTAAGCTCCAGTGGGTGCCCCCAGCGGCCTGGCTGGAGTTGTCATTGATAGGCAGGAACAGCAGCTCCTTGCGGAGAAGGTCCAGCGGCTGGAGGAATATGGCTATTTCTTCCTGACTAAGGGCACACTTGATGAACTGGGCCACCTCGGGGCTGATGAAACAAACGCGGTGGCTGAACTCGTGGAACTGCTGGTTGGCAAAGTACTCGAAGGCGAAGCCAATGATGTGGTCGTTGAGCCAGTTTGGGGGCTCCAGCAGGGCCACGTCCGACTGCCTCAGCAGGCTGTCCATGTAGCTGAGAACCACGGGATCCATCCTGCGCCGCTCCGGGGAGCTGCCAGAGCTGCAACAGAGCAAGGGAACACGAGTTAGGAACTGGATCACACCTGGGACACGATGCAGCCCAACAAACACCTTGAGTTCCTTCTTGACCCTGAGCGAGGGCCCAGGATTCCCACATGGATATCTGAAGGACCATGAGCAGACGGAGGACACGCAGCATGTGCTGGGTTGAGCCGGGCTCTTCTGTGGCTCCAATGAGATCAACCTTCCATCCTGAGGATCTGACCCTCACAGCAAAGGGATTTCAGAGCACTTCCTGCTTGGGAAGGGCCAGCACACCTTTGCATGGAAACCAGGTGTGATCCTGGAGAAGTCAGGTGGTGTTTGGGTGCCTCAGGGTTTTACCTGTGCAGTGACAATTACTGGAGTTCTTCGCATTGCTGGTATTCCCTAAATAAAAGCCTTTTTGGGCTGTCTGACAGACATATGGTCCCTTTTGCCGAGAACAGAGTGCCCCAGCTCCATGCCAGAGGCACGACCTGTTCCAGGAAAACCTGCTGGGCCGCCAGCACAGGAGGCACAACCAGGAGTAAGGAGCAACAAAGCAAGACGAGATCACAAACAAACCAGTTCCCAACCGTGGGAATCTTTAGGACAACTCTCTACCTAGCCAGAGTAGGATTTAGGAGATTTTCCATAGGAAAACTTGACTTAAAGCCCACCCACCCTGGTTTTCTTTAAATCTGACATCCCACAGCCCTTCTGGGCTCCCCAGTGCTGTGATGCATCCTCAGCCCCTGGGTCCTCTCCTGGCTAGTACAACGCTGGAAATGCAACAACTGGGGACAGTGGTGACATGGAGGTGGTTTGGCCTCACCCTTCCCTCATCTGTGCCAAAGGCAGCACAGAAGCATCTTTGGATTTCTGAAAGCACTGTGTGAAAGCCCGTAACGATAAGATCACTTTAATATGAGTCACTAGAAATAAGTCACTAACTTTCCATCCTGATAAGGGATGATGAAGAAAATGCAGTGTTCTGTTAGGAAGAAGTAGATTCGTGCTTCTTATTGTGATGTGAATCACGAGAAATAACCCTTCCCAGGTTGCATAAATTAAGGGATTTATCTCTCAAAAATCTTGGCAAAGTCCCCTGGCACGTGACGGGTAAGGAACAGCATGGATGAACCATGGCCCATGTGTAAGACGTCGGAAGGAAGAGCCAAGGTGAGTGTTTGGGACGTGAAACAGCCAATGAGTGTTGATGTGTCGCTGGTGGATCCCGGAGATGCCGAGCAGCAGGAGTCACCGCAGGAAGGGAGCAGCCCTTGTTTATGCTGAGCCAAACACAATGGTATTTGGACACGCTTCCGACCCTAATGAGCTCCAACTATTTCCAACCTCGTGGTGCAAACCCTCGTAGTATAAAAACAAAAAATCCAAATGGACTCCCAGTAACTCCACAGCCTGCCTGAATATAGTCTGGTTTAGAGATCTGGACACCCTGCAAACATCCCATTTAGAGGGTTTAATATGGGCACTGCTAAGATACTTATTGTATGTTGTGGTGGGTTTGTG
>WBMZ01017571.1:0-10421 GCA_013400975.1 Atrichornis clamosus | reverse complement strand
CACCTGGCCCAGGACATACAGCCAGGCATGGTCACCTGGCCCAGGACACACTGTGCCAGCCATGGTCACCTTGTACCCCACCATCACCCCCAGACCCCCAGCAGGGCCTCCCCAGCCTGTGCTGACACTGAGGTGATGCCTAGAGGTTTTCTAGTATTTTTCATATATTTGTAGCTCTGTAACTTTAATATATATCTATATAGTATTTAATACTTTCTCCCTTGTTTTTTACTTCTCTCACATTTAGAAGTAAAGGTGATATTTGCTACATATTTTGTCTTTGTCCAAGAAAAGAAATTATTTAGCAAGGACTCGTTGTTTTCCACTATATCTTGTAGATATAACAAGAAATAGGGAAGAAACCCATGGAAAAACCCACAAAGAAGAGTTGGGCCAAGGGTGGGCTGCCAGAAAATCTGTGCTTCTAATTGGATAGACTTATCAAAGATATGCTGAATAGATGAACCTATATAAATTGTAAACAAATGGTCTTTGGTTATGGAGCATCTGAAAGCTTTCATTAAATATCTTCTCTCTATGTTATCTTCTTAATCTTGTCTGGAAAGTGCTTTTTTCCCCTTTGTTTTTAGGCATCAGTGGGGGCTGTTCCTCCCCAGGGGCAGGGCCCGCACTCGCCCTTGTGGGACCTCACTGGGTTTCTCTCCACCCAACCCCAGCCTGTCCAGGCCCCTCTGAAGGGCAGCTCAGCTCCAGGTGGATCAGAGACTTCCCCAGATCTGTGTCATCAGATACAACCAGATAAACAAGAGGAAAGCAAAGCCTCTCTAAAGGACTGGTGGGTTGGGGCACTCCTTTTTTCTCCAGGGACTTTATTTGCCAGAAGCAGGAATGATATGTGAGTCAACAAATAACATTTGGCATTGAAGTACAACTCTTGTCTGTCCGACTGATAGAATGAGACTTTTCTTCAGGCCCAAAGGCCATAAATTTTTTTTTTTTTAATTTTTTTTATTTCAGACACAATATTCTTGTATTACTCTGAGGACTGTAAAAGTGAATTTAAACCTTGTCAGTGCTGAAGAAGCTGTTTTGGCACAGAAAAAAAAATCTTCATGGGTCATTCTTAGTTGCATGCATAAATATGATTAAAAAGTTGCATTTCAGTCACCAATTTGTCAAAGGCTAATTATCAAAATCTTTTTGCAAAATGTGTCTTTGGCTGCACTTATCAGCATCTGCCTTTTTTTTTCTCCCCTCTCCCCATCATGAAAAGAGGGATTTCGAGAATTGATCTTCTTTTTCTCTAGCTGCAGTGCTCCCATATTGGCTACTTGATTACCAAAGCTACAGAACCTTACTATTTAATAGATGTTACAGAACCTTGCTATTTAATAGTGGTTATGCAGCATTACAGGTCTGGTGAATGACTTTACCAGATTGGTAAGAGCCACCCAATTTACAAGACACTGAAATATTTGACTGCTTATATTAAAAAAAAGAACTTGACAAATAATAAACTTCCATATTATGTCCATACATCATTTATAATTGAATTTTATAGCAGTAATTAATCTTTCCTATTTAGCTGGCTGGAACCAAAAGAGTTGAAAGAATACTACCTTTGTGAAAATTCTAATTCTTGAGTACTTTTAACAATTAAACATATATCATAAAGAAAATATTTAAATGGGAAGCTTTTTCCATATTGAGAAAAATGAACAATGAAAATGGCCGTTTAAAGTGTTCTTGCTTAAGAGACAAAATTCTCAATTTTAAACATTAGAGTTTTTTATGTGACAGACCTACCACTCAGGCAGCACTTTAGAATATGTGAGAGGAATAAGGAGATAGACACATGTAAAAACCTCGCAAAATAGAAAACATCTGTGTGTGTATTTATATATTTCAATACTAATAAGATTTGTCCATACTGTTAGAAACACATAGTCATAACACACTATAAATTCTGTTGAATTACATGGTCAGAGTGCCCCTACAGTAGTGCTATAAACATTGTCTGCTCTACATTCCTGTACTTAAATATATGTTTGCTTTCTGAGTTTCTCTATTTCCTTTAGAGGAATTATAATCGTTATTGTTGTTGTTGCTGTTATTAAAATTGACTGCTAAAACTGCACTGCAGCACCCTCCAGCTCCAGGGAGAGGAGTCCTGATTTTGAACCCCCAAAAAAACCCAAGAGATGATGTTGCTGCTTCTCTGGGGCCTGCACAATCCTCCAGAGGTTCTTGTGAGAACACAAACGTCAGGCTGAAGGCTGAAGGAGCTTTGAACCCAGACAACCCAAGTCATCTTCAAATTTTTTATTTCCCAGGACCCATATCCTCTAAATAACACTACAGAGAGAATTGCATGCATAGATCTTATTTTGTCATTAAAAAAATTGTTTACTTATACTTTCTCCCATTCACTTTGTTTCTCTACAGCACTTTGTGGTTTTTGACTCGAGTCTTAAGCTGGAAATTCTCCAGGGAAGTGGCTGCTGCTGCTGCACCCCAGCCTGTACAGCAGCTGCCAGGAAAATATGCTCTGATTTCCAGTCGAGATGAAATCAAATGAGACAAAATGAAGATTTCTGAATATTATAATGAGAGCCAGAGCGCTCATTGGAAAAGTGGACTCCCTGAGGGGAAGGAAATAGTCAAGATATTTAATTGATATACCAGGAAGGCAGATGAAGCAGCTGTACTGCTTGAATCAGAGCACAGGTCGAAATCTCAGCATCTTGTGTCGAGCAAGTGTTCTGGCTGCTGTACCACTAACAATCTGAAAAGAAAAGAGGATCTTGTGTCTTCTTTAGATGAGAGTGCCCTTTTCCATCTTGGGGAAAAATGTTCTGCCAGTCATGAAATGTATCACTTTTCAGAAATGTAACTGGAACTAGCACATCTCCTTCCTTCAAACTTTTTTTCCTTTTCTTTTTTTTGTGTGGGTATGTGATGAATATAAATTTCTAACATACATCTCTAGCTCTTAAACAGAAGAAGAAAGCAACAACAAAACCAACCAACCAACAAACCAACCAACCAACCAAACAAAAAAACACCCCAACCAACCCAAGAACACTTAAGAATAACTTTATGTGACAAAAAAATTGTTGTAGTACATTGAGTCAGGGTGTCTCTGTCAATTCATTGAGGTGGCATAAAATTATTTCTAAAATCTCTCACATTGTTAAATTCCAAGAAGAATTATCTACTGTCATGCTGGACTGCCAGATATCAGCAGATTGAAGGAACAGTGCTGGTTAGTTGTCTTCTTGCTTCACACAAACCTAATCTCTGAAATCTATCAAGTGTACGTAATGTTGATTTGAAATGCATTCCACCATGAGAGACCCAGAGCCAAAAGTCTCTTGTCTCCAATAATATTTTCTGATTCTTAAATCAAAAGATCTTTGGCAAAGTCTGCAGTTAAATCCCTGAAATGCAGATGGCACAATGCCATTAAATACTTTATTGTGATTTAGTGGTTCCTGCCTGGGTTCTGAAAATCTGTGTAAATGAACTGTTAAAACTAACTGTGCAATGTGAGTGCTGAAAGTAAGACAAAGTAATTTCTAGAATTATGTTTTAAATCTTGCTTTCTCCCTCAGAGTAAAAAAAAAATTAACAAAAAAAACCCAAAAAACCAAACAAAAAAAAAAAAAACCACCCAAACCCCTCTTATTTATTGCAAAGATCTGCAACAGCCACAACCTCAGACACCGTAAGAACTCCTGACAGTTTAAATTGTTGAGGCATATTCTTGCTAAGATGAAAATATGTTTTGTAGGTGTCTGAAATGAACCCTTTCACCAAGTTCATTCATGGTGTTCTCCTTGGAATTCTTGTATAAATAACACTGGGATGCAGACCTCAGTGCAACACATTTAACTTTGCAAAACAGCAACTTCAGCACTAAAACCAAAACAGCACCTTGGTTGTTACAAATTTAATGTAGCCTCTGAAAAGCTGGTTTTTTTGGAATTTTAACAGCTTCCTTCAAGCATAGCCCTGGTGTGATCTGCAGAAATTCAGCTTGGATTCGTCAAAGATTAGCGAAATCAGGGAACTCAGGTTTCTGAGACTGCAATATATATTGCATGAGAAGGAACTCGTCCATCTTCAGCAAACCTGGGTCACTGGGCTGCCCTTCAAAGAAATTCCTCCAATGATTCAGGCTGCAAATAGGACCTAACTTTGAGCTTGAGAGTCAAGGCCAGCTTTGCTAGAGATTTCAAAGAGCTGTTGGCCCCTTTTCCCTAAGCAGTGTTTAGAAAGGTGCAAATGACCCAACACTCCCGTTAATGATGGTGGTTTGGCTTTGTTGTGAAAGGGAGCACAAACAATCCAGAGGAGGGGGCAGAACAACCTTTACTGGTGCAAAGTAAACACCGTGCAAGAGGAAAAAGTAGGAACCTGGACCGGTGGAGAGACAAGCTCGAGAGGGAGAGAGGTGAGTTTTAACTTGGTTTGGTAAGGAATTGAGGTCTGTTCAATCAGGTAGTCTCTGTTCCACTGACTGATTTCCTTTGAGTACTCATATTTGCAGCTGGAAGAGGCGTACAGGCATGGGAATGTCTTATCCGGGGTGCCAGTCAGACTCCTCCTCACTGTGGAGTGGGATGGCACTTTAAAAGCGGGTGCAGACAGCAAAGTGTGGGGTTAAACAACACCATGGAGGTCCTGGGTGCTCATCAGCCTCTCACAAACGCAGGCACCCCACAGCCCTGCAGCCAAGACACCCGAGTTCCCCTGAGAACAGGCGTCTCACAGCACCACTGACAACATCACCACGTGCTGGGTCAGGGTCTTGAGCAGAAATTTGCTCCCATATCAGAAGACCCTCTCAAACTGACAGAGGGCAGGGTTAGACGGGATATTGGGAAGGAATTGTTCCCTGTGAGGGTGGGGAGGCCCTGGCACAGGGTGCCCAGAGCAGCTGTGGCTGCCCCTGGATCCCTGGGAGTGTCCAAGGCCAGGCTGGACGGGGCTTGGAGCAGCCTGGGACAGTGGGAGGTGTCCCTGCCCAGGGCAGGGGTGGGACTGGGTGGGCTTTAATATCTCTTCCAACCCAAACTGTTTCATGCATCTGTGGTTCTATGACCCACTGTCTGCAGCTTGCTGCAAGTGACGCCTCACCAGGGCACAGCTTTACCTTTTTTCCCTTTTCTGTCCCTCCTCACTCAGAGGAGTGGCACTAATCTTTAACTCAGACTTTCTGATGCACCTAGAAAGTGGAATAGCCACGTGGCACTGGTGGTGGACTGTCTGCAGAGGCACTGGACAGACACACATGCACTCAGCTTCTACACGTCTCAGTCCTGCTGCAGGAACCGCCGTTCCACAATCCCGTAAATCCGAATTCCTTTCACATGCAGGCAGGGAATAATTCCAACTGAAATTAATTAGCTCCTAGTTTCCCAGCTTCAGGGGTGTGCAGAAGGCTCTAGAGAACAAAACTAGGCAGTACCTCATTTCGGGGAGTGTGTTCACACTTTAACCAGTGCACTCTTTTCTTCTGTGTTATTGTGCACTTCACATGTCTGTATTGTGGGAGGCAAAGGATTCATGTTTAAACATACTCAGGCATTTAGACAGGATTCTTTAATAATATCGTCTGTAGGCAGTAAAGGCTTGCTTCCAAAATAAAAAAGAAAGGTAATCAAAACCAGCTATGATATTGATTTTTTTGACTCCTATAAATAGTCAAAACAAACAAACAAATCCATGTTGCAAAAGACTGAAAGAAAAAGTACTATTTTTTCTTTTTTTTTTTTTTTTAATGGAGTTTGCGTGTTTCCCTGTGTTGCACAACTCCTTCTCTGCCCTTCCTGTGGTGGAGCATTACATGACAATGCTTTTGAACCAGAAAGGGTTGAGGGAAGCAGGATCTTCCATAAGACCCACTTTGACTTAACAGGAAACCTTGCATGTTGAAGAAGTGGGGGATTAGTCTGTGTTTGGGAAGAGATAAAAGAACGAATTGTTCCCTTTTTTTTAGAGGCGGTGTCAACCCCAGGAATAATTCTGGCAGCGCTGCTGTGGTGGTGACAGACAGATGCATTATCTCTTCTTTTCTCGGAGTCACACACACCCATGACTTGCAGAATCAGAGCAGCCGGGTATGGTGAGCGCTGTCTGACAAATCCCTGAAGAACAAAGTACAGATTATTAGAGGAAGAAAAAAAAATATGGAAAGCTCCGCTGTGTGCAGCGGAGGCTTTTTATAGCCCTAATTACAACGGAGGTGGCAATATAATCTCTGCCTGTGCAGTCTGAGGCTGCCCTGATCTCTGGCTCTAAGAAGGTTCCAATCTGGCCAGTGCTGTGATGGGAGCTGGTGATAAAGCTAATCTCCTAAACAAAGCCGGTATCCAAGATACCCTAAAGGTGTTAGAGGGTAATTGGCAGGTTGTCTAGATGGCATCTAAAATTGGCAAGGGGTTGGCAAACAGGAAGGATTAGCTCTTCTTCTTCTACTGCTGCAGCACAGATGGGAGAGCCTTGGTTCACCTTTTGTGTAACAAGTCTTAGACCCGAAGTCACTGCTAAACATTAACCATTATTCTGTTTCCTACGCCAAAAACATCTCCATGTTGCACATTCGGATTTGCTGTTGTTGTTCCTTTACTGATGGCTCTTTATCTAAGGGCAGTGTGGCTGCCTACACTTCTAAAGGCTATCTTTATTTTTCCTGTTTAATATACTGCAGCACTTCAAAGGTTAACTTGAGCATTTTAGGCAAGGCAGGAAATAATGCAGCAAAAATAAGCTACTACTGAAAGTAAGATGGAGGAAAACAGTGGGGTATTACCAGACATGAAATAGCTCTTTCCCAATTGGAAATGTTTCTTTTTCCCCTTGGAAAGGCAGTGGTTGATCTTTCTCTCTGCTGTACCCCTTCTGCTCCAGAAGGTCTGGAGGAATCCTTAGCCTGAGGGAGGAATGTTGCAGATTTAGGCAGTCTCCACGGTCCCTTGCTGGCAATCCTATTAGTCAGAAACTCCTGGTAAACAGAGCTGATCATTTAGATGGAAGAACATAAAAAATTTGGATGCAGAATAGTTCTTGATCCTGACTGATTGGTAAACAAATAAAATATGTATTTGGGTATTAGAGTGAAGCTAAGTAAAATTCAGCAGGAATTATCCTGAAATGTAGAAACTGTTTGGAAAGTGAAAAGTAGTCTTCATGTTCTGTGTTCACACTATGGGTGGCAGTAAAAGGAAGACAGAATTATTAAGGATTAATATCTGGCAGTTCTTGAGCTCATTTATGTCTTAAATTCCAAAACACAAAGCACATAATAAATTCACACGGCAGAAGGGAGAATTTTGCCTTAGGGATAAATACCAAAACACAAATGTAAAAATGTGGGGTTTATATACCATGTATGTATTTTAATGCTGATATAAAAGGTTGAATGTCAGCTTGAGCCGCAATGGCTTGTGCCATTCCAGTGCCATCCCGTCCATACTTCAGCAATGTTCCTTCAGTGTTGGGAAGACAGTAAGGATTTGGAAGTATATAACCCAAAAAGGGAAAGAGAACCTTCAGGGTGGCCGGAGGCCCTGGGTTTTCCCACATGAAAATGATGTTTACTTATCCATAATACTTATAACGTAGAGTCAGAAGGCAGGTTTTGCTGCTGTCAGGGAGGCACTTGCTTCAAGAAAAACAACAAATGGCAAAAATACATCATTTCTGAACTTTGGAGGACAATGAGAGACATCAGGTTAGAATCTTCATCGAGCAGGTCAGGTCAGGGAGGGGTCAGTGTGGGAGGGCAGTGCTGTGACATCCTGCCTCCACAACAGCCCCGATGGTGGTGCTGGCCATGCAGCGCTGAGGAGCTGCCAGCCCAGCACAAGAACAGAGGAACTCTTGGGTAAAACCCGGGCTAGAGCAGTAAGTAGCACAGCCTGGCTTACACACATCAGAAAATCCATATCAAGGAAACCTAGATGCAGGGAATGACTACATTTGGGTTGGAAGGAACAGTCTGTACCTGGGAGACATCCTCACAGCACCGAGCTGGAGTGGTGTGTCGTGCTGCTCTGTGCTAAGGAGAGCCACTGGGCCGGAAGGAAGGCGCTGGATGAAGGGATCTCCTGCAGCATCCCCCCTCCTGGGTCGTTCCTGGGATGCAGGAGGAAGCAGCACATGAAGAGGAGCCCAGCAGAGCAGGGCTGCAAGAAAGCTGCAGGAACAGGCTGGTTACGCTGAGGTGGGAAGACAGATTTTATTGAATAAAACTTATTGAAAATCTGAAAACAGAAAGGCGTTGCACTTTAGGTAAGAACCAGATATAAAACCCTTCTGTTGTTTCATCCCTTTTGGCTGAATAAACAACGCCTGGCTTTGAAGAAGCTGTTTCTGTGTCATTTTAATCAGCTGCTAGTCACAGGCTCTCAGTGGAAAAAGGCCTCCCGGTACCGAGTGTAGTTAGTCCCTTTAGATTTATCCTAATTGGGGAAATAAAGGGGCTGCATTATGGGATTATTCCCTCAAGAAAAATTTAAAAAACGGGCAAGCCTGCCACTTGGGGGTGCAGGCATGCTGGGCTGCCACAGCAGCTACAGTGCATCTTGCCTTGTAATTATGACAGCTGGATTCTTGGTTGTAAAACAGAGATAAGCAGTAAAATTAGCACCGTCGTAGAGAAGCAATGCATTAATATCAGAAGCTTTGTTAAGGCTTCCTAAATTTCCACTATCTCTGTATTGACAGCAAAGCAACCCTCAGGGAGAAACAGAAGTATTTTCTTTCGGAGCAGCAGTTCTTCAGGGAGATCTCTGATGTGTAAAACCCGGGTTGCTGTAGAGGTGGTGGTGCAATCGCAGGTGTAGCTGTGCAGCTCAGTGAAGGCACGGCTGCAGCCCGTGCGAGTGCTGCCGGGTGACTGTCACAGCGCACGGGGGAGCGGGGACGCCGAACCTCTTGCTGAATGCGAGAGGCTCCCACGTGTACGCAGTGATACACTGGACCACAGCCCATGGTAGTGTTTCTTCTCTGCTAGCCTGGGCTGAATTAATGGAGGGGAGGTTGGGTTTGTTCTTCATCTACCCTCACCTGAGGGATAACACTGCGCTGTCCCACCACTGCTGCCAGAGTGCCACCAGAGAGCCCTGTGCCTCCGGGATGGGTGAAGTGCACACGTGGTGTGTGCACCACTGAGCTGTACGCAAGCAGAAAACGAGCTGGGGTTCTGAGTGTGAAATGCTCTTTATCAAGGTGTGTCATTTCTGTTAATTTCATAGTTTAACCGGCGCAAAAAAGCCTGGTCCTTTTAAATCTTTACTGACAATGTGAGGTGTTGAAACCAAAACACTTCCAGTGTCAAAGAAAAATGTGATTAATTGGGAGCTCAGATGTAAAACCAGAGCTTTAGGCAAGGGCTGTCACCCTGCCGCTGACAGGCATTTAATGGCAGACAAAGGGCTTGCAAAATGAAATGCTGTAACTACTGCGAGGTGCCAGCCAAAGTAACCAACAGAGCAGACGACTTAACGGTCCGTTTCCACTCCTAATTTCACGATGTCTCTTCTTGTTGTCATGCAACCAGCCCGAACTTTCAGTTTGTATCTGCAGAAATGCTTCTCAACAGCGCAGTGCCGTTCAGTGCATCCTTCTCACTCGGCAATCGCACTAAAGCTTAATATAATATTTATATGTGGTCTGTCACTATGTAGGCATGCAGAGGGGATGCAAATTACAGATAAAAAGTATCTGAAGAGCCTTTTGGCGGACACTAGGCAATTAGGACTTTTTTCACTCTTGTAGTCCTATATACCCAGGTAGGGAATAGAGATAAAAATAAAAAAGTGTGTAGTGGTCTGACATGAGACCTTCCTATCCTCCACCTTGGACTGCTTGTGAACTATCACTGCATCTGGCATTCTTGCTTTGACTTCCCTTCTGTAATGGGAAGGATGACATCGCACCTGAGGAAGGAGGGAGGTGGAAGAACGAACCTTTACATCTCCTGGTCTAGGGGAAGGTGTCCCTGCCCTTGGCGTGGGGATTGGGATGTGATGAGCTTTGAGGTGCCTTTCAGCCCAAACCATACCATAATTCTGTGATTCCATGTAAGTTCCCTGCGTGGATGTTCAGGAAGGGATTTAAGCCGAGGCAGCGCACGGCAGAACGCAGGGCTTAGACAGCACCTACAAGACAGAAGTTTGTGCGGGGCAAAATTCCTGCGTGGAGGGTAAAACACCTCCGTGAACCGCGTCCACTCCCTGATAGACGAGGGCAGGCACCCACAGGGGACGTAGAACCAAACTAAACCGCGACATGAGATTTGCCGCGGCAGAGAAACCCCGGGCTCCCAGACCTGCGCCCGCGGTCCCGCAAACGGGAGCATCCCCGGGAGAAGGCGCGGGGCGGGGGTCCCAGCCCCGGCCGGGCGCTTCATCCCGCACCCTCCGCATCGCGGGGGCGCGGCCGCGGGCGGG
>WBMZ01017570.1:0-25396 GCA_013400975.1 Atrichornis clamosus | reverse complement strand
GTAGTTTGCCGGTTTTGCCTGTGGTTTTCTGTCGAGTTTTTTAATCACAAACCTCATGGATGCTTTGAATACTTTTTTTTCCCCTCTCCTCTGTCCAGCTGCAGGAAGCGGGGGGAAAGTCCATGAGCCTGGGGAGTTCCTGGCCTCTGGCCAGGCTCAAACCAAAACACAGGTCTTCCTACAAAAAGTAAAATATAACTACATTTTATTCTTACCTTTGCTTTCCTCAGCAGAAAGTTTTTCTTCAGAATCATCTAAAGGATTCTGTGAAGATTTTTCAGGGGAAAGAGGTGATTTGGACACATTGCTCTGCTCAGGTTCAAGTTTGGACCTAGAAGTACAAGAGCCTATACTTTAACTGATACTACACAGATGTATTTCTCTAAAAAGAGAACTACTGATTACCAAACTTGATACTTTAACTCTTGCGAACTTCACATTAAAGACTTTCCAATCAAGATACAAAATGTACTTAGCAACTGTCACTGAAATATTGTTACAAAGGCAAAAAATAGTATTCCTGGACAAAACATACAACATGCTCAGAGATGTGGAGGATATTGAAGCATAAAAATATAGACTCTTTATTAAACTTCCCTTCAAGGGGAAGTTTATTTATTTTTTAAATTAATTCAACAAATTTAATTTAAATTTGCTATGAATTTTAATTAATTAATTTAAATGTGTATTAATTTTTTTAAAAGCGCCAACATTTTGGTCATGCTAAAATATTTTTAGTAGCAATGGCCAAACACTACTTCTTTATTTTTTTGAGTAATATTGACAATTTTACTTCATATTTTCAATTATCAAAGGAAAAGTAAGAAAATGCAAAAGAATTACTTTTTTTAATGACCTCTAAGTCCCTATTTTGTACTTTTAATACAAAGGCAACGCAAAACATGCAAAGTTTATTCAATGATTATATATGAAGTACTTGCCAAGTATGTTTCAGTGTGGCATCAAAAAATGTTGAAAATTAGTGGCAACATATTTTTTTCCAGTACATTTCTGTGGTTTACTGTTGCCTACAATGAATTCTGTAACTGCTACATAGCACACAGTTAAATGCTTAACAATTATGCTGTTGAAGGTAAAGAACCAAAAAACTGAAAAGCAATGGTGGAATCACCTGCTGTGCCACCTTTATCACTTCCTTCCCTCTCAAATATAATCAACAGTTCATCTCATTATGATTTGCAATTCTCCCCTCTGCCTAACAGAAAGTGTTGCATTTTGTGTTCCTTTCCTTCTTTGCATTGTGTCTAAATTCTAAACCGTAATTAGAAAATTCAGAGAAAAACAATAAAATGCAGTAGTCATCACTGAGTGACTGCTATGTAACAAGAAGAAACAGTAGCAGGGAATCTTTCTTAGTTATAAAACCTCTGCAATTACTGGGCTTTTGGTAATTTTACAAAGGACAACTCTTCTCTCATCTCCTCCCTCTCAAATTTGCCTAATAATAAGAAAAAAAATACTTATCTACATGCAGTTCAACATTCTATGCAGTTCAAATAATAGTTCAGTTACTAATAAAACACCAATTCCCCAGGAAACAAAAATATCAGCTTGGTTTGAATAATTGCATATATAATTCACAAAATCTTCTAATGGAAAAAGAAGTTTAAAATAGAAATGAAATATAATCTTGACTACCAATAAATATAAAAATTGAAAATCACAACTAATTACCCTTACAGAAAGAAAAGCTTGTGTTTCTATTTCTCAGTTTTTCTTTCTGGAAAACTAGTCCTAACCAGCAGAACTTTTTAATCAAAGAATATGAATTAGTACATAAAGGCAACTTCTATGAAGAAAATTGTAACACTCACGCAAATTGTTGAAGAGCTTAGGATAGTTATCAATAAAAAAGGAAATGATGAAATATATTTCTACTGCAGACTTTCAGTATTGTCTGATATGCACCTATTTTAAACTGACTAAACTGCAGGAAAGGAGACCTGCACTAGGATTATTTCTAAAGAAACATATTCCTTTATTGTTTATTGTCCTTACTTTGCACAGTATGCTAATGTAGGAAACTTCAATTTAAAATGAACAGTGTCTGGGATGCACTGTTTAAAGAATGCCTAGTTCTTTCAAGAGAAAGTACATGTTCTTATCACATAAAGCATCTGCTGAAATCCTCAGGGAAATGACAAATCAACTACACTATTTTTCTTCAAGTCATAATAAAGATTGGGTTATGCCTTGTGATTTATTTAAATTGAATTTTAATTTAAATGACAATTTAGCCATTACATCACATCTGCAATGCATACAGACTCCACTTGGTCAACATCTGTTTTCTAGTTCTTACATCCATAAAGAGAGGTAAAGAGGGACACTCCAATATTGCATGAAAGGAATGCATCACCTGGGTTATTTCTTAATGTCTTATTGCTCTTTAGTTAAGTGGTATTCTAACTTCTGAAAAAATGCACCAAATTGAGTTTCTTTCTCTGTTTCTTCATCTGAGAAATCATGAACCTGGGATTTCACATGGAAACAATAATATAAGAGTACAACAAACAGAAGAGGTAGTATTCGTTAGACAACGCTATGACTGCAAAAATTATGCTATCTTTCTTTTAAGTTCTTTCACGTGAAGAATACTGATAAGGTTACGTATTTTTACACATGAAAAATAGCACACAGTTTGTTTCTGTATGGTTTTTTTTCTGAAAAGTTATGAGAGAGAAAAATACTGATGCCTTCCTTTTCTGGCATTTCTTCTTACCAAATTTCACAACTGATTTGGGGTATTTTGTTTTCTTGGATTTTGCTTGTACTACTATTTATGTCTCAGGAGGATATATTTGAGTGAATCTAATTGTGCTTAATCATGCTGAATCATTCTGAATAAAATATACGTATGGACTTTTGAAAATATCTCTCTGGTTTCATTGTAACTGTATCTGATCATGCCAAACACTAAACGAATAAAACAGCATCATGTGTTGGAAAAACACTCAAGAATTTATTTATGAGCATGTTCTAGAACTTGTATTTTTAAATTAAAATACAGAAAATGGACCTTGAGGTTACTATTCAAATAATGCAGTGTGAGAAGACATGGAAAGCCTTTCAAGTATTAAATAAATTGCAAACCTGCTCATTTTCCGTATCATTCTCACAACTGGGAATATGCAGAAAAAGAAACTGAAGTAGTACGGGGTTTACACGTTCAGCTCTACATTAGCAGCTTTAATGTGTGCTACTACAGAAGTGGAAACTCTTGTTTCAATTCAGAAGTTACATTCTAGTTTTTTATTTTCATCACATTTCTGCTTGCCATGAATAACCACCATCTCAAGTAATATTTATTACCAACAGTCACTTGCTTTAGCAGAAAGATAGGTGCTTATAAAAAAAGAAAAAAAGTCAAAAAGGGAACAGGAGAGAGAAGTGACAATCTCTTGTACCTAAACTACATCTTAAATAGCATCCTAGTATCTTAAATAGCATCCTAGAGACATATTACCTGTTGCAGTGGTTGAAACTGCCACTGTTTTAAGGTTTCCCCCCTCTTCGGTGTATGCTATGGTTTTGCCTTATGGCTCTCCCCCTCCGTTAATGTAATGGTTTATCTCCTGGTTGGTGTACACCCCATTATGTTAATCCCTCTGTCAATCATTTGTAAACCCTCACCCCAGTCCTGGAAAGTTCTCCCTTGTTCAGTTCCCCATTGGCTCCAGCTCCCTTTCTCCTCCCCCTCCTTCCCCTATTGGATGTAACCCTGTCACTCCACCTTACCTTCGCCCCTGGACCCTCACCTCATTGGACCCTGATGCTCTCTCCGCCCCTTTCTACCCCCATATAAACCTTCCGCAGGAGCTACCCAGTGGTTCTTCGTCACTGGAACCTGTTGAGTGTGGCTCCCTGTTAAACCTCGGCACGCTAAGCGAAGGGCCCCTCCCACCTTGCTGGTTGCTTGGATCGTGTGTGCGTGTGTGTGTGTGTGAGTGTGTGTGTGTGTGCATGGGTGTGTGTGTGTGTGCGTGCGTGTGTGTGTGTGTGTGTGTGCACATGTGCCTGCGTGCCTGCCTGCACACACCTCGCAGGGAGTGCCTGCTGTGTGCAGGGTGAAGGGATTTGCGAATCCCGCAGGAGCGGCTCAACAAGGGACGCTTCCTGGAAGGTCGCTGCGTCTGGAGCGCGCCCCCTCACACCCTTCCTGCCTCCATAAAAGGTGCAAGCAACAATCACCAATGTGCAGAATTTTGTTCTAAACAATTTTGTTCAGAATATTACTTAATGGGACACATAAAAATATTTGGTGAATATGTAGAAGTCAAAAAAGTTTATTAACCCACATGTCACTGATTTGATGCTTTCATCCTTTAGCTAAATGAGAAGTACAACACTATATTGACTCTCTGCATGTTCAGACTTCACGTGACTGAAGTGTAAAGAGCCATGCAATGCACCTGCTGACAGCAGAAGTTGCTCATCCAACCACAGATTTCCATTAAAACAATCTCCTTAGAATCTAAACATGAATAAGAGTTTTGTTGAACGTCCTAAAAGTGAAAGGCACAGTTAGACTATTTTTTGAAGCTACTCACAGTCTCTTCTTATCTATCACTCGCTTAACTCGGATGGCTCTTTGTTCAGAATACAGCTTGCACACTCCTGTTCAAGACAGCAGTAAACAAAATTTCAGGTTAAAAAAGCAAGATTCCTTTCTTGGAAAATGCAATCATCCATTTTTAACTATTCAATAAATACTAAGTACTTTTTAAGTAATCTTCAATGAAGTCCAAGACAGCTGTTCTGTGCTCCTTTACCTGAGCAGACTGGACACCCTTGTGTGCTGAAATACAAAAAAAAAGATACAAGACAATCTTTTAACATTTTACTAAATTCCACAACAGTTTGCATTTTCAGTTGATGTGCAAGTTATATTAAAAAGCCTATTTACATTTTATATATGTTATTTATTAGTATTTCTTTTAAACATAGCTATATTTAAATACAGATTCTCTGAAACAGCAAGTCATTATAACAAACCAAAAACTGAAAGTAACTTACAGTATTTTTATATATGCCACAGAGTTATATTATGTCAATTAAATTTCTAAACAGGAATAGGTAACACCCAGCTAAGCACAGCAAAACATATCTAAAGATTTAACTTGCTTAAAATATTGAACTTGTTCAAACTCCAGTGTACAGACCATAGTCTGTACATAGATAGGAAATACTTGGGATTTATTGTGTCAAACATCCTTTTAATTCACATATACTGATAGTTCTTATTTTTTTACTATGTAGTTCCCATGCATTCAGACGATTCTGAATAATGCTACAACTATGTTTAGATGGCATTTCAAAGCTCATGAAAATCTTTGGTGTATCAATAAAATACAGAGATACAGCAAGTCAACTTGAAAATGGCAAACCAGAAATTCTCTCTCTATGACTTTCACAAGATAGTGCAGTAAAGGTATGATGCCATATTCAAGTTGTCAAAAATGCTCTTAATTTACCAGGACTCTGTAACGTTATTTATTTATCTCATACTTGGAAATATTATACCTGTAATACCTTACAGGTGGACTAGCTAGAAAGAGACAACCATTAAATTTAGAGAGCTTTGGTTTAGACCTCTGTGCCACAGTGCTGAATTACTACTCAAGTAGTAAATACTTAAGACTCTTCTTTACACTTGTTAACTGGTGTATTTGAACAAATAAATAAAATTCTATGCTCTGGCTCCTCTTTCCACTAACATTAAAGAAAATGAAGTACAGTACCAATCAGCCAATGGGATTACAGAGATGCAAACAAAAAGGCAATGAGACTTCACCAATCTCTTTCCAAAAGCATTTCAGATTCACCATGTAATATGTAGCATTACATTAGCCTTTATCAATAACTAAGAAAAAAAATGTAAGAGCTGCTTAGTGTTTACCTTCTGTTCTCAGCTGATGAATGGCATCAGCACACGTTCTCATAAACACCTGAGCATCTTGATCTATCTGGTCACGCTCTGTGTCCGTCATCCTCACATACTCAGACATAATATGGCTGAGAAACAAGACAAACTTGTCACATAACGTAAAATCCACAAGTACATCTCTCAGACCATCTTTCTACTCTCACCATCTTCACAAAAATCTTTCCGCAACACTGATTTTCATGGAAAAAGTAGTAAAAAGTACAATAACCATCACTGATGAAAATGGCACTTCTGTAAAGTTGGGAAGCTTTTTTTCAAAACACTTTTACTAGCAAAATATGTCCGAAAAGCAATATATCCTATCATCTTGTATATAATCAGTAAGGAGAAAATACAATTTAAAAATATATCATTGCCCTCAGTACTTATTCCAATGAAGTGTACTTCAATCCCAAAAACACGAAAACAATTAAGAGAAACGAATAGCTCAAATACTTAAAGAAGTACAAAAAAGGGAACTTATTTTACTTAAATATGGTTTCACTATCCTCAGCTTCATTTTTTTAAAGTAGCTGTACTATGAAATTAGTGAATTCAAACTAGAGTAAGAATACTGGAAAATAATGCACATTTTTAATATCAAGTTGATTACAATATTTATTAAAACCTGTTCCCATTGTCTATTCCTATTTTACATTATATATTATGCATTTAGTATTTTCTAATGCTATTACTGTATTTTTGTTCCTAAATTAATAAAAATGGAGGTGTGCCCTTAAAATATTAACACACTGTAGATAACCACCAGAAAAGTATACTGTATAAAGGCATTTAACAGTGTTTCCACAACCATAGGTTACAGGATGATAAATCTTTGCTACAGTCAAAAACCAGTTCATCTTGGGTTTCCTGATGATACAGTGATCGCAGCCTATTATATCGGCTTTTTAAAAAGGGAAATAAAATATTAACTCACACTTTCATTTGAATTTATTATTTTTATATGTGAAAATTTCCCCATGTATAATGCAACTATATTAATGCAGTAATACAAGTAAAAAGAGAGGATCTTCAGTATGTAGCCTGACACCCTTAGGGATCTCTTATACACTTCACTGCAATAATGCCAAAGTTCCTCTGTGTCTGCTGCAATCCCTGCCACAGGAATGTTCACCATCAGTTCACACGACCCCCATCTCATCAACTCTCATCATATACAAACCCATCAGTTCCTTCCTGCATCATCAATGTACTTTAGGCATGGGTCTCCCAGATCTCTTCCACAAAGCTTTAAGTGTACTCTAAAGTCCTTGAGTATTACACCAAAATCTCTTCATTCCCATCCTGTATGACTGGTTGCACATCAAAAGTCAGCACATTGTTCATCTAGCTTGAAAATTAGTTTCTCCTTACTGGTCAGCTAGTACACAAGCACAGCTTAGCAAGCAAACAGTAAGACTAATTGGAAGTAATATTCTATATTTTACGTCTTTGTTTTCAACAGTGCCATGTATTTGACATCTAAATATCAGGACTTTTTCTCCACTATGGTTAAAACTATTTAAATGTCGTTAAATTATTTTTTATCACAGAAAACCAGCCATATATAGTGTTTCCATTTATCTTTTCCTAGCTGAATTGCTCTCCTTTGGTCAGGACAGACGGGTTTCATAAATTTGTGGCAAAATCCCTATCACAGCTGTAATTAGGGATCTTCTAAGCTATAACTCTAATTTGCACTTTCTGAGAAAGCAGCTTCTGAATGACGAAAGATTTGAAATTGCCTGATTTTAGAAATATCTTACAGATATTTCAACCTGGCTGACATATTGGCAGTTACAAACTCAACGTAACTCATATTGTTACGTATTTTAGGACCTCTCCCCTAGTTCCTTTGCACAGCATGTACAAATGAGTCTTTTTGTTACAATGCAAACCAGAATTTTCTTTTAAATCAGACTTAGAAATACATATGAAAAAGCCTGCCTCAGGCACACTTCATTTTCTACTAACAGTTTAACTAGTGGTAGTGTAGTGATACACTGAGGACAACTGCAACAGCTTTAACATTGGGAAACAAGTTGTTAAGTTACTTTTCCAGGTTGCTAATACAAAAATAGGGTAGATCAAATTCTTAAATAAGAGTTTCACAGCTTCAAAGCTAGTAAAATGCAGCTTAATCCAGTAAACAAGAAATAGAATACTCTTCCTTTTATAACTGCTTGCAGCTTACATAGTGTCTGGTACCAGCTTTTGAACATGAGCTGGCCAAGCCACTTGGAGGCAAGGATACCTGAAACCCAACCTCCTTGGGAAGGCAAGAATGGAGTCATACAATCACATCCCATTATGTCAACACACATATGGCATCCACTAGTACTAACAGGGTACTGCACTCCCTAGTAAATCTGCACATGGAGATTATACTGAAAATCCATTTAATCACCATCCTTTAACCTCACTGGAAAAAGAACTGTTCATTAAAATAAAACAGGCCAAAGAAAAACAAAACCACATAAAAACATCAAACAAAAACCAACTGAACAGAAAAAAAATCCAGCTTTGTCTTGTATGTCAGAGATACAAATGCCTGCTCACAAGTGCAGTGGCAATATCACAGCAATGGACCAATCCATCACTAAATCAAGAAAGGCCAAACAAACCACATTTTTCAGAAGCAACCAGAATCATTAGCCAAGACATGCACTGCCTAATGCACACAGATAAGGGAGAGAGGAGGAAAATAAATTTCTCTGGATTTTCATCCTAATCAATATGAGAAAATTTCATAAGAAACTTGGAATGGAAGGCAACTTGGTTTATTTGTGATTTTTAACAGTAGGTGGGGAGTACAGTGAAGATAGTGACCATCAAGTAGGCAGACTTCATTGGTCTAGAAAAATTAGTAGGCTAAATTGCATAGAAAATGGAAACCTAAAAAGGAACAGAAAAGAATTCAGATGAACTAGTAGTTTTCATATCGAAATTACGTTATGCTAATTTGCAATTCTGCCCTTGATGAAAAAGAAGAGTAGACAATACAGTGAGAGATAACTGAGCTTTGTTGAGCTCAAACAGAAAAATCAGAATACAAAGTGCAAATTAGTTCTGATTGCTATTGACAAGTCTGAAGGAACAAAGCACACAGGGTAACAATCAGAAAAGGGTCAAGTGCAGGATGAGACACAATTGGGAATGTATGTCAATGTTAACAAGAGATTGCTCTGCAAACATTACTATGAGAAACACCTAAGAATGTGGTGTTGGCTTGTTACTCAGCAGAGAAGTAAAATTATATGCAGAGTACAAATAAATTCTAAATGTATACTGCTTTGGTTTGGTGTTTTTTGCACTTTCATCACTAATGTCACTTGGAAGCTGCAGTTACTATTCCTTTTAGCTTACTGCTTCTAAATCATCTGGCCCAAATTTAGTACCTCTGTCATTTAAAAAAGACCATAATTTTTTGCTTATATTTTCATCAACAATAACAAGTGTCAGATAATATATTACTAGCAGGCTGCTGAGTGAATAGTGTATGAGACAGAGAGCTGTGTGAACCAGGTCACAGCACAAGTGTACCTGAAAGTGCAGTGGCTCCTGGGACAATGCTGAAGATAAACTTGATGAATGAAGTGTATGTCCCTCCTATCTGTGTGACTGACAAAGGTATGCTCTTGAACGGAACTAACCAACTTCCAAAAAAGCCCAGGGTGTATGCACATTCATACAGTGTGCAGAGACAGCAGACCAAGCCCTGGAATAAAACAGGAAATGCATCAAATGAAAGGATGTATCCTCAGTGCCAAGAACTAGGAGAGAATAAGCAAATGACAGATTGATGAAAAGATGAAGGCTAGCAACTGCCTTTAAAAATAGGGTTAAAGGAAAAAAGAAAAAAAGCAGAGGACTTATAGACTCAGCCTAGAAAAATACAGGAATATGTAAATAATATTTAAAAACTTAGGAAAGAACAAAAATATTATCGGTAGCCAAGATGTATCAGGACTACATCACAAGCAGTGTAATTTACTGCTGGGATGCAGTAACAGGTCTTACGCATGGATGACAAACAATCACTGCTACATTTTAGTGTGGCTTTTGTTATAATCTCACATAACATTCTCATAAGGTACCAGCGAATGAGTTAGAAGAAATAAGTACCATATGAATGTGAAACTGCGAAGTTGAACTTTGGAGTAGTTATATACCAAAATAGAAGGACACACTGAGTTGTGTTCCACATGGTTTTGTCCTGAATCTGATGCTCTTTAGTACTTTCATTAACAGCTCAGCAGAATGGAGTATATACTTACTAAACCTGCAGAGGCATAAAGTTAAGCAAATCAAAACTGTATCAAGAGAACAGGACTTAAAACAATAATGCCTGGAGAAATGACACAAAGAATTTGCATAAGGAATGGTCAGAGGCTCTTTGCTGCAGCAGGAACAATTATCTGAACCCACAGAGAATGGTGAACAACTGATTAGGGAACAGTTCTTCAGAAAGTCATCTGGGATTATACTGGATCATAAACCAAACACAAAAACAACACGTCGTTGCATAAAAAGTTATCATTACAATGGGATACATGAATGCAGTATAATGAAATGCTATCCCTAGCTTTGGGTGAGGCCTCAGCTGGAGTTTTGTTTTATTTCAGCACCTCACGGCAACACTAACTGGGACAGTGTCCAAAGGAGAGGCAAAAGTACAATCAAACATCAAAGAAAATATACACAAAACTCCAAATATACTGTAATGGCTTATTCTAGAAGAGACTGCGGAAAACCCAAAGTTAGTGTAAAAAGATTATTCTAGTAGCATAGATAAGGAAACAGGAAGAAGCAGAGTGAGAATATGAAATCTCCACTGAAAGAAATACTTTAAAGCATGCAAAACACTAGTCATTCTCTTTTTGGATGTTTTAGCCATGCTCCTTCCAGCCTAACATTTCTATGATCCTATTTTGCTGGCAAAGCACAAGGAAGCAGAGCTGATGGAGGTGTTACGTCAGCTTTTGGAACTACTAACTGCTGGTGCATAAAGTATTTTCTGCTTACTCATCCAGTAAGGATAACAAATCAAGAAGAAAAATTTGATTTTCCTCCAACAGTGTATTACAAGAGAGAGAGAAGCAATAAGTGGAAATAAATCAGTTGTAAAATAGTAGAGATATGCCCAACTTACCACATGCAGATACTGCCTTGCAAACACATACAGAAATGCTCCCCATGTGTTAAGTGCACATACATGTATGTATAACCTTAGTTACAAATGTAACAGTCAAATTCTTCCCTTTGGGTGTCTAGTATGTTTTAAATTGATTTCTTATTTAACAAAGTTTTGTGCATTTGCATTTACTGCCTTTTTCCATCCAAATGCTGTCTGACATAAATCCAAGCCAAAAGGTTCTCAACTCAAATGACAAAACATACCACTACAACCTTTACATAGGTTTTTTAATTCTGTGTAGAAGCCTCAGCTACTAGAATAGGCAATAAAAGCATACCCAACTTAGTACTTTCAATTTTGTAAAATATTGCTTAGAAATTCCAGAGTGCTACTATGAAAGTAATAGTGCTACTATTTCTGAAATGTGATATATGAATTTAGCACAATTTTTAAAAAAGATAAATAATTTGAAAATACTTCCCTGGAGAACAGAAAAATACTATATACTACTCCAGGAAGAAAGTCTTTACAGATCATCTACATGTTTTTTACTATCTCAATGTAACAAAGCAAGCCTTGCTTCTTGTAAACATGTCATTAAGTCAAGAGAAGAAAGCAGCCTGGCATTGTACAGGAGTAAGTAAGACACTATTTTTAGAGTCCTTTAATGGCTACTTCTTTTATTGTTAAATACAAGGAAATACTCTCCACAAAATGATGTGTAAGCATTCAATGGTTTTCTATTAAGTGGCAAATGATGTAACTGATTTATTGCCTTTAGAGAGAGAAATGCTCGGCTAGATAAATGCAAGGGCAGGAGGCATAATGACTGGGCACCAGCATTACTTTAAGACAGAAAGATAATTTGTTAATAATTTTTTCAAAGTATATTATTTGCAATGTACAACATATGAAATGTTCAAACACTTAATTGCACTGAAGGACCACAGAAGTTTGTAACGAAGACACAGAAGCCACCCATCCAGCCTTTTCCATGGAAAAAGTTACATTTCTATTCAGAAACCATCTACACTATACTGATCAACTACGTACGTATCTGCACTTGCAAAACACAATTAATTAGATATCTAATAATACCGGATGGAACGCTCTTCTCTCAAATGTTTCCCTTTTGAGTATGAGGTGTTCTGTGATCAAACCCTAGAATTCTCTCAATTCCTTTCCAACATAGCAATAACAACTGGTCTTTATATTGTCTAAACCTTGAAAGATCCTTCAGAGAAATTGGAGGCTTTGGAGGAATCTCAAGAGAACTGTTTCAAATTCCCAAGTGTTAGGGCACTACAGCTAGTTCTTTGAACTATATTTAAAACAAACATATACATCTTTATTCAATGATCAGAAACATGAAGGAGCTGATGATGAAAAGCAAAGGCGCAAGTTGTTCACAGGTGAGACATCAGACAAGTTACCCAAGACCAAAGACTGGATCTCACCTAGCACAGTGTAAAAAGCAATGTAGGAATGCATTACAGCAAATGGACTGAGGAAGAATATTGAATGTACAGCAGTCAATATACTAAATATGGGACAGTAAGTAACAATACTCATCTGAAAGGAATTATTGCTTAATAAGCAAAAATTTAAAAATACCCAAATCTAGTTAACAACTTCAGGACCCAAGAGTCTCTGTCTTCTCCTTTCCATGAACAGTGATCAACCTGCATGCACTGTTACTGCTTGGGAAAGAGTTAATTTTCTTCACAGCAGCAAATATAGGGCTGTGCTCTGGCTTTGTATTGGAAACAGTGCCGATAACTCAGGAATGTTTTTGTTATTGCTGGGCAGTGCTTACACAGAGCCAAGGCCTTTCCTGCTCCTCATCCCACCCCACCAGTGAGCAGGCCAGGGGAGCACAAGGACTTGGGAGGGGACACGTCCAGGAGAGATGACCTGACCTGACCACAGGGATATTCCAGTTCATATGGCATCATGCTCAGTATATAAAGCTGGGGGAAGAAAAAAGGGAGGGGGGCATTCAGAGTGATGGCAGTTGTCTTCCCAAGTAACTGTTACATGTGATGGAGCCCTGCCTTCCTGGGGATGGCTGAACACCTGTCTGCCCATGGGAAGAGGTGAATAAATTCCTTTCTTTGCTTTGCTTGTGCATGTGGCTTTTGCTTTCCCTATCTGCCTTTATTTCAATGCATGAGTTTTCTCACTTTTTCTCTTCTGTTCCTCTCCCCCATCCTGCTGTGGGGCAGTGAGGGAGCTGCTGTGTGGGGCTGAGCTGCCAGCTGGGGTTAAACCATGACAAAAAATTCCTTATCACAGAAAGCACAAAACCTACATGCAAGAGAAAGCAAATAAAGACTGATAAACAGGAGAGGATAAAGTGCAGTGGCCTGTAAACCAGCAAGCTTAGATCACTACATCAAGAGTTTCATGTGTTTTGCCATTGACATATTTTGTAGGTAATAGTCAAATCAAGAAGGAAAAAGGTGAATAAGCAATTAGTAATTCAATTTAGGTATTTCAGTTAAATATTTAAAGTTTGATAAAATAGGTCAGGCCTTGGTTTCAAATAACCCTTCTTCTAGCTGACTTTGTCATTGCTAAAAATTTTCCTCTAAAAATGAATTAAAGACATACTCTCTGTAGCAGGATATTGCATGTATGCCAAAAATAAAAACTCCATTATTAAAGAATTTATAGTCTTCAAAAGTAAGGTCAAAGAAGCAATCAAGAACCTGGATGTAATGTATTATGAAGAATTTATAAAAGGTATACAGTAATTCAACTTGCTCCATTTCACCAACACATTGTGCTGTAGTTGGGAAAACAGCAGGACTGACAAAATATAAAGTAGTCAAATTCCATGAACAAAACTACAACTCCTACATAAATTTCAGCACAGCCTTTTAGTATTAAATTGTTTAAAAATTGTTCCCACTACTTAAGTATTGAAAAGTTATTAAAACTGCTATCTTGAGTAAGGTATTTGCGAAGACTGGAAGACTAACAGCATGGATGCTATGATGCTCTTCGCACTCACAAATTAGAACAGCACAAGAAATCTAGTATGGAATTTGGCAGTACTATCTATTTTAAGTTTGACCATTAATGACAGAATTAACTGCAATCACAGATGAGATCTGCAGGATTATTTTATGTTTTAATAAAGGAAAGGACACTTCTTTCCTCTCCTTAATGAAGACCTGGGGAGGGGCAGAGGAGTGTGAAGAGCACTGAGAATTACCACGATAACTTGTTACAATAGAGTTTACGAAAAGAACATTAAAAACTTCCGGAAATCAAAATAACTTGGACACATTTTTACTCTAACCACTTCCATTTTATGCACACTACTGTTAATAAAATACAAACACTACCCAAATTTAACCACCACTGACTGCCCTGACTGCAATTCTTTGCAGTTTCTCAACCTCTGCATGCACACGACGTTTTCACACAGTACACACAGTTATGCCAGTATCTTGCTGACATTACTATGCCGGTAAATTGCTGGCTCCACCTAGTGTTGTTCATGCCCTATTCCAACAGACATTTAAAAGCAGAGAGCCAGTCCTAACACGGAGCTGGGCTCTACTGCTGCTTGCTACTTGGAAAAGCAGTTCCTCATCCACCTCACACACAGAATTGTGCACACCCCCGAGTTTCATCTTCACCAGCACTGACTACGGATAGCTCCCATGGCCTCTCACTTATCAAATATGCCAGCTTCCTTTTTTTCTTTCCTTTTTTAAACAACAAAATACAGCTTTTAAAATCTTGTGGAGACAAAAAAGGGTGCCAGAAGCCTGCTGGTAACTTGTTTAGAGCACACTTTGATTCCACTGATAGGATAGTATTGCTGTTACTGTGACAGACCCTTTTAGGCCTAGAAGTTGTTTCTCAGAAAGACTGTTCCTCCCAGATGGACTGAACCTAAGAAATAGCAGATGGCTCATCCATTCTTATTGTCTTCTGAGGAACAAATATCTGTCTGGGTAATGCTTCTATATAGTATCTGTGAAGCTCTTCACCCAAAATGATTTTAGGTCGCATTTCATCTACCTTGGTTGAAGGAACAGCTCAGCTTTAGTCAGGGAAGTGGCAGAATTGGAATGCAGACAAAGTTGACTCACTCCATCTGCATGTAATGAAGTTTCATTAAAGAGTAAGTTTTACATTTCTCAAATGATACCATTATTGGTACTCAGTTCATCAAAATACAAGTTGCAGTAACATTTAGATCTTAGGATAACTTAATTTAGTATCTGTAGACAGAAGACACTATTTATTTCTTACTAACACCAACCCATACATTTTTATTTTAATATTCTAAAAATCCTCCTACTCAAGGAAGTAAGCAGATACAGCAGTTTTCAAAGTTTCCTAGTGGTTGAAGAGAATCAAAACTTTCTTCACACAGTAACTACCAGAGCTGAAGCCTACAGTTTTTGTCACAGAGAAACAAATCTTGTGCCCACTGACACCGTCTCCTCCCTGCTGTCCTTCATTTGGAATTCGTATTCCAGAGCCTGAAGAGTTTGCATCACTGTCCTGCAGGACCTGCTGATGCTGCTGACTGTATACTTTGTGATAACAGGTAGGTTTAGTGCCACAGAGTGAAAGGGAAAACCTGGATCACTCTGCCGTCTCAGGAACCCCTTCAGAAACTTACTTTGCATGTCCTTAAAAGGTGTGGGACTTCGACTGCCAGGTTGTTTTCTTTCAGAACTCACTCCTAAGAGCCAGAAATCATCTTCAGATTCTGACTCTCATTTTATTCATGCACACTGTCTTCTTGTGAAAGCACTATTCTTCATCTTATAGTAGCTTACAGCAAGCAAATTAATAACTATCTCTGCTTTGGTTTTAGTCATTATGCTTATAGATTTTTAAGCTATTCACTTTATAAATCTTCAGATAGATAAATAAATTAATCCACTTAAACACAGTGCACACTTACCTGTAAGCATTAATGTAATCCTTTCTGTGTTGTAGAAGAAAATCTTTCAGTTTTCCAATATGAGAAATCTAAATAAATAGAAATCGTAATTAAATTTCAGTCAGGTACCTGATATGTTCTGCCCTTCAAACGTGAATTAGTAAATTTTTAATGCTGTAATTATATAGAATAATGACATTTATTCTTTTATACTAAAATTTCCACATTTTCCAAGTAGTCAATACATAAAATTATATAAAAGAGATCTGTTCTATGATGGTCCAGCTCAGAGACCAGTAGTAAAAATACATGTCTTCTATCCAAAAAGCTTAAACTAAACACTAAATATAACTACAATATTAAACATTAAAGGTACTAAACATGCTAAAAAGCTGTCAATGCAGAATTTAATAATGGAAATAAATTCATTTTCGAAGACCACACGAGAACTTTTTAAACTCTTTACTGATGAGATATAAACATTCAAGTTCAGTTATTAGAACCCTTTCCCTTCTACTTTTGTCATAATACAGTGACCAGTTTGTGCTCAAACTAAAGTAGTATCTCTCTTATCTGATAACCATTAGTAAGTCTTGCCAGAGCATACATCCCAACCAAGTTTCCATTTCTGGATTTCCATATCACTGTTGATAACTTTTACTATAAATCACTTTATTTTCTTTATTAAGAAATTTTTACAAAGATCCTTCGGAAAGATGAAAAAATAATCTGAAACAACTTTGCCAACTTTAGTATGATTGAAAAGATTTGGTGTAGCGTAAGATGCTGCTTATTTTAGAGAATGAAGGAAGTACAGAAATGTAGCTTAGTTCGCCAGAGAAATGAGAAGACATGACAGGGAGGGGGGAAAAGGAAGAGAATTCTATACATTAGCAGTACATATTTTCAGAGGCACACAGGGAGAACCTTTTAAAACTATATTCTCAAAATATTCATTAATAATTCAGTGTAAAAAAACCATGCAAGGAATTTTACAAAACAATAGTTGTTTTAGTGTACAATAAATACAATAAATGTGGTTTACTCCATGTATCTGGGAAAAAGCATCAGAAACTGTTCAAGTCTTAAAATCCTATTTTCATGCAAATGATCCTTTTAATTAAGCAAACAAAAAAACCCCAGAGAAAACACAGAATAGTCTGGATAAATAGAAGAATAATTCCCTTAACTTTTTTTTTTTTTTAAGGATCAGCAGCTCTTTAAAAAGAAAGTACAAGGAAAAAAATGTACTTAGTAAGACCACAGTGATTTGTACAACCCAAAATAAGTGTTTCCTTATGCAAATAAATAGCCATCCATTTCCCTATTATTATTTGCTCTGTTTCAGTTCTACCATAATTCAGCACATTAGATAAGAATTTTCCCAATTTTCATGTTTCAACTTTTCTGTGTGATTGACACAGAAAATTTCATCCCATTCATAGCAAACCTTCACTGTCAGTACCTTCAGGAGATCCAGTTTCCTGAAGTGTGTTAGCACCATCATACACAGTAAGAAGGGAAATGCTGCAATCGCTACAAGACCAATGAGGCACAAAGAGTGAACTAAACCATTCTACAGATGTTCCTTCTCATCGCCACCTGAACTTACTATTTGCACAGTAATGTCTTTCGCAGCTTAGACTTGGTATGCCATCAAATTTGCTGCATAGGTAAATGAAGCTTGACTATGAAAGCAAGACATTTAAAACAGTCATAGAGTGTTTCAGTGGAACAATAACACTTAACAGGCAGACAGAAAGTACTACAGAGGACAAAACAGAAGTGTAAAATAAGAAACATTTCAAAACATTTACATTAATGCATGAGCAAATACTAAACTAGAAAACAGATAAGCAAAACTTTTTAAGCAATAAATCTTAATATTACTGCAATAGCTACAATTTAGGAGTGATTAACAAGCAGAAAGAATCAGAATGACAAGCAAGAACACTGTCTTACAGTAATTAATTCATCTAGTCACAAAGAGCATTCTATTTAGGCTAAAATTGTCATCGTGTGTTTGAATTGCACTGACCCCACTTTGCCTCTCCTTCATTTGTAAAGCTATTTTCATGAATTTAGAATGACACCATTATGCCCATACTCACATCAAGCTTTCAGTTCCCAAGATTTGCATCAGAAGTGAGACTTCTTGTTCTAGTTTCTCTCAAGTTCTAACAGCATCCTCTGCAATCCTGCACTGCTGATATTTGTCTTTTGCCTTTTCTTACCATGTACTACTGGCGTAGCTTTGAATTCTATTTGTCATAACCATAACAACAAAAATAAACATTTTTTATGGAACGTCTCACTAGTATTAAAGGGAAGGAATGTGAATGCTATTTTTTTAAATTGATTTTTTTTGTATGATGCTTCATTTTCTGCATACACAAAATATTCCTGATTTTACAAACATAAATCTTGAAGATATCTCCAGGGTCATCAACCTGCAATTTTTCTGGGGTTATCAGGGGCCCACCACCCACTCTTTAAAAAGTTATCAAGCTCCAACCTAAAGGTAATCAAGCTTCTCTCTATTAAAACTGAATGGCTTTATTAGAAGCCTATTGCTCTTATTACAAATAAGAATTGTCTAATTTCCAGGTTTACTGATTACCAACTTTTATCCATCTGTTCTTTCTTCAAAATGGTCCTTTCCCTTAAAAGCTCTGCTTCCCTGCACGTGTGTTTGACTTTAATGTCAATAATTCTATCTAAGTTCTGTAACACAGCCAAATGACCCCAAGCTTTTCGTTCCTTCTCACAAAGTTCTGAAGTTGCCTAACCCACAGCTTTCCTTTGCATTTGTTCCAGCTTGTATCTGTCTGTTTCCAATGCTGATGACTAGAAAGGCATTCACTGGTGTTGGTTACTTTGTAACTAATTTCTGCTGGAAACACCTTTTTTTTCTACAACGTTCATTTATTACCTCCAGCGTATTCCTTGTTTTGGTCTCCAAATACATATTCTACTCCTGAATTTTTCTTCTCCCCACAACTTCAAGACCCCAGAGTCACTCAGTACTTGCTGTAATGTAACATGTTCCTCCCTCTCCTTACTCTCAGAATTCCCTCATAAGTAAATTTTACCAGCCCTCAATCTTACTCTGTCTTACTCTGGGATTGATTTTAAAATTCATCTTGTTCTTGTTTTAGAGAATACAAAAAGAAATTTCCCTATTAACTTCTCTTCAGATCAACATTTCTTTCACTGCAGAAGCATTGCTTCTGCTTATTCATTTTATTCACTGAATATTTCCTCTGCTCATCTCCTCCTGTTAGCACTCTTATTAGATACTTTACCACCAGATGTCATCTCAACCAAGAAAAAGATTTTCTTAAGGCATCAAGTTGGTTGGACATGTTCTATTTTTAGTAAGATAACAAATTATGTTGTATTGTATCTTGCTTTCTATTTGTCTTATTCCCCTTAAAATCTTTTCTGAATCCTGAACCACTTCCGACTCAGGTCCTGATGATACCATTTACCAGTTTCCCTTTGCTGAACTAATTAAAGTATTAAATGTGCCACCCTCTGATCAAACGGTAGCATCTTCAATCTATTTTCATTAAAAATAGCTGACTTAATAACCAGAGATTTCTCAAATACACTGTGTCTGAACTCAACCCAAAGATTACTCGATAACCAGAATTTGGCTGCATTAAAGTACTGAGATTTTCCAATTTCTAATTCTGTGCTCTAGTTCCCAGTACACATCTTGCTTTTACACCACTGGTCAATGGCTTTTTCCATATTAATTTAGTCTAGAGTCCATGACTAAACTATTCTTAATCTCTAGTCCAGTTGCAGGACAAATCCACATTCTTTGCTAATTTTCTTTTTATTAAAATAGCTAAAGAATATTTTAGCTTTGGGAGGGTTTTAATATCATTAGGTAAATTGTGAATTTGACCAAATCTGAATTTATAATAAAGTCTTCCCTTCTGCAACAGTTTTCTTGACCAGTCTCTCTTTCTCACCCTCCTTTTCAATGCCTATGGGATGATTTTTTAATCTTCTCTAATTAATCTTTCAGGTAGATCTAGAAGAATTTTTAATTCCATGTGCATTTCAGCACATCCATTTCTTCCACTCTGTTTACTCATCAAACATAACTGCAACTTCCTATTTGCTCGACATGCCTGTTTTCAAAATATTTATACCACCTGTTGACACAGGCGTCAAAAGGACAGACAAAAGCAATTTGAAGAAGCACAAACACATCTTAATATTGGCCTCTCATCATGGTTCTCATTCTTTGCATCTGGAAATTGGCTTTCTTCTTCTCTGAAAGTCTGGAGCAGAGAAATAAGCCTTTCCTTGAACCCTGAAATAAAGAAATTATTTCTTCTTTTTTCTCCTGAAGGCATGTAAGGGCTTACAGAAAAACCCTTTGTAGGTGCAGCACTCTTGCACTACATTAAGAATAAACTTATCCTACAGGGAAGAACATTACCGATTTTCCAGATAACTGACATCTCTATGAACATCAGGGGATTAAATACCTTTCCTCACAATACAGTAAGCACGAGTTATACCATTATAACAACAGCATCTTCTTGAGCTTCTGTTCACTACCAGAATATGGAGGGTTATGTACCTTCTGACAATTAAGACCACTTAGGAAACTCCAGGCTCTCTCTCTTCTCTTCCTATTCCCACTGGCTCTCCCATGAGGGTCAAGATCACACCCCAAAACACTGAAAAGGCTTTTAAAAAAAATTACTCTTCTGGAAAGAATCGGTTTCTTTCATTTCAGCTCCACAAATACCTGTATCAGCTCAAGGGAGAGCAGAAGCTGAATAGCACCAGTAGGGAACTTCCTACAAGATGCATGAATGGATAAGGTATATTTAACAACAACTTAAAAAATTCAACACGGTAACCTCCCAAGCTCAGATACTGAATCTGGACATTCCAAGTGTTATTTAAAAACTCGCAAATGTAGTTCTGAATTTGAAAACCCAATTGATTCTCCACAGTGAAGCAGCGCAGTTTTCCACTGTGTGGCAACAAAAGCATCGTCATCGCGCAAGTGAAAAACACCATAAATTCACATTTAAGCCTGTAACTTAACTTTTAAAAAGTTACTTTAGGTTCCAGTTTGCCCTTTATCTTCACTGTAAACTGTCTCTTTAATACATATATCTGTGTTCTGCTGCCATTATAGACTTTTTTAAACAACTCTTATTAAAACATAAAAGCAATTATTGCGTCTAATGCAGGTCCAACACAAAAGGAAGCTGTGAATGGCTGCCATCTGCTACCACAGGTGGCATGCATAGCTCTATTTATACTTGGGGCCTGCACTAGAAATGGTAGATGTTCCTCTATTTAGAGATTTTTCTAATTATTTCAGAGTAGGCTATATTATCAAATAAGACAAGAAACAGGAAAGCATTCCCTCCAAAGCAGCATCTTGATGAGACACACAGACTTGAGAATGAAGACGCTGACTATGCTTCCTTCAGTCTCTTAGCAATACATACAGCATTTCTTTCCACTCCCAACAAAGAATTGATCACTCATGAAACAGTAGGTTCCAATTTGCATGCGTTTAACCCACTGCAAGAAGCAGCAGCATTGTTTACGATTAAAATGATTGGAGTAGGTTCCCGTGACATATTGTAGAGAGAATTCAACCGTGCTGAATAGTCATTTTCATTGAACAAATATAGCGTTTTATCAAATTTACTCTTTCATCAGAACAATAAGCAACCATTTCTTAACACATAAAATTGACTGTTACACTTGGCGCTGTATTGCCACTCTGAATTTTTTTAAGATGCATTTTGTTAAAGGAAACTTTAAAAATAATTAAAACCATAACATAATAGAAAGGCTTTTGTAAAAGTCAGGAGAGACATGGTATTTACTGTTGATTCAGCAGCACTGACAAGCACTGCTGGCTGAAGTGCCTTATTAACCCTAAAACAGAAAAAAAAAAAAACCCAAACCTAAACAAAATTTTACATTGCATTTTTCAATGTTTGGAAAACATTATCTCCAATGTCTTACCTAAAGGTTTCATTTACAGATTCATTAAAATGTGACTATATTCTACAAGCCCCTCTGCAAAAAGTGAAAAATTTAAGACTGTTACAATACTAATATCTAGACATCTATCATGTTTTTAATTCCAAACATATAGTCAAGTCAAATATATCCACTGCCTATTTCAGGAGAAATTCAGAATTTCAGTAAGACATCAGGTGATGTACAGGAACATGTATTCCAGCCAAAAAAAGTAGAGTCGCAGTACTAGGAGGAGATCTGATAATTGGTGTAAGAATATAAACTTGTTTTTCCAATGTCTAAACTATATTAATAGGGGGAAAAAAAAAAGAAAAGAGGAAATTTTCCATGGTTAGTGCACATAACAATAGCAAATGTTTTCAGAAATCTGGAAGAAAAGCCAAACAGAATAGATACTATAACTGGAAACACAATTAATTTATATTAAATAATTTTTAAATTAAGAGCCTTGGCTCTTACCTAAATTGCTACAGTTGAAAACTAGTTAGAAAAGATGCAGAAATTACTCCTATAGAGAACTTTTCTAGTGCAAACTACCTTTGATTAGGCATATGAACCTTTTAAAAATACAACACAGGAAAAGCCAAGCCCCACACAGCTCCCTTCCATGTTATATTAAGCACTGTCAGCCCATTGGATCAATATAGGCTCTTGCTGGATGTCACTAAGAACTGACAAGATTTTTGTTTTTAAAATACTATTACTTGGATTCTAGATTTCAGATATTGGAACCTTCAAAAGATGAGATTACATAATTCCCTGATACAGTGACATGCAGCAGAGATTAAACCCATGAAATTAAACCAAAGTTTGAATCGGAAGCTGAAGCTCTGACTGCAATCGTGTGAAGATTGTTCTCTAAAGGATTTGGCTGGTAAGTTCCTAGCGAGCCATGAGGTGGAGCTGTGCCCCCAGGATTCACGGCAGGGGCACACTGGCTGCCTCCAAACGTCTACCGGCCAGTTTGCAGATGATTTGTCTCTTGAGGGGATACATTTGGTTTAGGTTTCCCCAGAAAACGTGAAAGTTTCTAAAATAGGTCACGCAGATCAATTGCTCTCGTAATCTGAGACCCAAAAGAGCAAATAATATCTAAACTGAGGCGTGGGGGTGGCCCGGAGCTGGAAGGGGGAGCAGGAGGCGAGGAGACAGCCAGCCTGGCTACCTCTAATCTCAGGAAAATTGTGACTTTGTTCAGTTTCTGCTTTACATCAGCATATACGTTACAGCAGCAGCAACGGGCAGCGAAACACTGTAATTGCATTTTATTAGCAGCCTTGCCTTTGCAGCAAAGGAATGAACCAAGAATGGGAGGTCACGTTAACAAAATGTGTGGTACACGGGATAAGAACATTCAAAACTGACTTATTTGAATTAAAGCCATGAAAAGGAAGACTAAGGCTATTTGAAACTTCAAGGCAAAGATGGCACAAAATTTTAAAAATACTTTAAAAAATGTTTAATATCAGTATTTTTCTAATTTAAAATAAAACAAATGTATTGTTTTTTGTAAAATGAAAGCAAAATTTTAAGGAATCATTGTAGAAGATTCCACTAGCCATTGTGAAATATTGGAAGCTAAAACCTGTTTGCAGAATACCACAGTACTCAGTGCACTAACAAACCAACTAAGAAACCTCTAAACTGCAGTAAGAAGCAAAACCAATTTCATGACACCTGGTCTGGAGCAGAAGACACTGCGTTTTGCTTAATATCAAACTGTCAAAAGGGAAAAATTTAAAAAGCACTGACTTGTACACTAAACTAAAAAAACCAGCCAGCTCTAAAGAATTTTTTTTTTTTAGTTCTTGCTTTACTTATTTTTATATATACTGCCTGTAGTTCAAAAATTGTCTCATTCATTTATGCTACTGTCAGTTCACATTTAAATACTTTGCCTCTGAAGTGCACTTTAGATCTGCTTTTATTTTTATTTTTTATTCATTGTTAATTATACAAAATGGAAAATCTGGTAGAAAGCAACTCACTATCAGCCTAGAAGCCTCACATTTCACCTTACTATGCCTTCCATTAAAATAATCCAGAGTTGGTGTAAGATTTGGCCAAATATACCATGAAGCCACTATTCTTGGAATTTTGTGACACAACTGCACACAGTTTTTGTTCAAGACTTTTCTAATAAGAGTGAAGCAAAATTAAGATCAAAGAGTTCAAAAACTCCAGTTCCCCACTGTTCACAAGAGACTGGAAGTACCCAGTAATATCACTGGAGGAAGGCTTTACTGGGATGTTATTTGGGGATGAGGTTGATGAATGGTTTAAAAATATGTATGGTATTGACAGCAAGCTTCAACTGTATAGAAAAATTACTGTGAAGCCACTGATTTTTTGTAATACTGAAATTATCCTGAAATATATTGTATATTCTTAAAACCATTTTAATGCTTTGTACTTCACACATTTACAAATAGAGGTAAAATATTATTTTATATGATAATTACTTACAAACACTGAATTTCAACTCTGAACCAGAAAAATGCAATATGCATAGAATTTAAGACAGAGGTCTGCATTACTTTTGTCACTAATTTCTTAGGTCTTGTGGGAACGCACTGGTTTGTTACCATCACATACAGAAGCACATCTAAATATTCTGAAAATGGTCTGTAGAGAACCAACAGGAACATGAGGTGACCGCCTGAAAAAATTGAGTAGGCTTTCTACAATGTAACACCCTGCTAAATGGTTTTAGTAACAAGTTTTCATTTATTCTCTGTGGCAACAAAATACTTTCAACTTAAAATAAGAGCATAACATCTGATTTTAATAAAACTTAACTATGTCCCTTTTCTTGTTTATTGTCCAACTCTAATCATAACTTTCTTTAACATTTATATTTTTACACAATCATCCAAAACCTCACTGACTAAAATATAAACCCCACAACAATTGTGGAGAATGTTTTGGTTGAGAGATACAAGGAAACTGGTCAAAATGTGTATTTTCAATAATTGGCCTTTACCATTGCTGTTCAAAATGCTCCATTTACTATTTTTCAGTAACTACATTCAACGATACTTCTGTCTTTCTGTAAGAGATATTTTTCTAGTCCCTTGTTCTCACAGTCTGAACTCAGTACTATGCTTTCTTGACTCAAAGACGTTTTACGACATGAAGAGGGATTTCCAGTCTCATTTAACAGATATTCAGCAATAAAAGGTTATTCCTTCCGATCATTATTATGAAATCTTTTGATTTTTTGAAAAGTTTTCGCAGTTCAGAGAGTTCCATGTGCATGCGCTCCACTCGGGGACTAAGCCGACTCTGCTCCAGCGCACGTCACGGCAGGCCCGGCAGAGCCGAGCCCGGCAGAACCGAGCCCGCGGCAGGAGCCGAG
>WBMZ01017568.1:0-14942 GCA_013400975.1 Atrichornis clamosus | reverse complement strand
GCCCGGCCCCGCCGCCCCCGCCCGCCCCGAGCGACCCCTCACCAGGGCGCGAAGAACTCCACGAGCACCAGCCCCGGGCGCTCGGCAAGGCCACTCTCGAAATCGGCATCGCTGAGCTCCACCACATCGGAGGCGCGAGCGCCGAGGGCGACCAGCAAGAACAGCAGCAGTGCGACGGGCAGGGCCCTCGGCGGGGGCCGGGACACAAACATGGCAGCGGGGACGGTGGGGGCAGCGGGGACGGTGGGGGCAGCGGGTCCGGGCTCGGCGGGTCCGACGGGTGCGGGAGCAGGGGGTCCGGGAGCGCCAGACGAAAAAGCGCCGGGGCCGCAGCCGGAAGTCCCGCCCCCGCATCCGGATCTGCCGTGTGGCATCTCCCGATTGGGCGACACGTCACGTGGGCCCCGACCAATGTGCTGCCGGCCTTGGGGGCGGGATCTCGGCCGCCGGGTTTCGGCGCTTTTCGGGTCGCGGCGGGAGCGGGTCGGAGTTTAGGGCTGGGTTCCGTCCTCGATCCACAGTGCAGTCCCGGGCTCGTTCCCTCCCGCCGCTCTGGCCCGCTGTGCCCTGCCGAGCGCAGCGCCTGCCCCTGCCGGGACCAGAGGCTGAGAAGTCTCCCGGGGGCCGCGCGCCGCCGAGTCCACTGTCGGTCTCCGGGGGCTTCGCTGACCTGATGGATGTGCGTTTACTCCGCCGTGGCCACCCTGTCGGTGCTCCGCAGCGCCGGCCCGCGTGCCCAGAACAGCAGTGGCCGACTCGCTGTCGGTGAGGCTGCGGGACTCACCGCAGCCCCGCATTCTCGCCCACCACCTCGCACCTTCCGGCCCCGGGGCAGCCCGGCGTTCCCCTGGCCTCGAGCCAACCCGACCCCCCGGGAGCGGGTCTTTTTCCCGTAACCCCATCCGTCGGCATTTGCACCTTCTGCTGAGGCCTGCGGTCGGAAGGACCCTGGACAGGGCCATCCCTGCCGACGTGCTCGGCTCGCCCCCAGCTCCCACCTCGCGCCACTTTGCCCCAGTACCGCCAGGGCGCGGGACTGTCCCCGCACAAACCTCCAAATCTCACCCTCCCAGGACTACCTCCCTTTGCAGCGCACCGGGCAGCTCAGGTGGGCCTTGGGGGACAGTGCATCTGTCGGGGAGCAGTGCTCAGTACCCCCACTTCCGCTTCACCATCCGTTCTTCTTAGAGCCCCCGTGCTCCTGCCCTCTCCCTGTCACCAGGTCCCTCTCGCTGACCGCTGAATTTCAGCAACTGTCCTCAGTATTCCCAGAGCTGATGACTGAGGCCAGCCGTCACCAGGTGCTCACCGCCGCCACGGGGGCAGCCGGGTTGGCCGTTTCTGGCATTTTTGTCACCAACATTGAGCTGCACCGCCGGTCAGCCCCAGGACTGCGGGAAGAACTCGTGTGACGTCTCTGACTTCATCGTCGCCATTGCGGCATAGAACCCTGGGCCGGGACCGCCTCCCTGGAACTGCCGCCGCCCGCCCCCCAACCTCCGCCTCCCCCCCGCCGCCTCCCGTTAAACAGGCCCCGCCGGCCCCAGGGCGGGCTAGCTGGTCGCCCCGGGACTGCGCGTCTCGGGGCCAGTAGGGGTGCTGCCCACCGCCCCGGCAGCGCCGCCGGGGCGGGACCGAGACATTCCTGTCTGGTCAGCGGCGTGAGGCGGGCGTGGCCCCCGGCCCGGTCAGTGTCCATAGGCCCGATCAGTACCCCGCTGCCCGGCTGCCTCCGCCCGCGTCAATAATGCACGAGCTCGGCACCGTTTGCGGCGGTGGGGCCGGCGCCGGCCTCGGGTTAGAGCCCAGAGCCGAGGCCAGCGGGTGTCAGCTCCGCTGCTCCCGGCGTGTCCAGCCCCGGCGGCAGGAGCGGGGTGAGCAGGCAGGAACCGGGTAGGGTCCCGTGCCGGTGAAGCATTAGGGGTGTCACAACTTCGTCTCGGCGGTCCATGGGACGGGGGTTTCTGGGACTGCCGCTGTCGAATGCGGGAGCGGCGGGGACTGGAGCTGGGGTCTGGGGCCGTTTTGCGGGAACTGCAGGCGCGAGCCCTGTGGGAACTCGTCCATCTCCTCGCTGTTTTTTGCTGCCCGCATGATGCAGGAATGGCTGCTTCCCAGCCTGGGGATGCTGCTTCTGCTAGTGCTGCAGGACCCCAACCCCGGTGAGTGAACACGGCCTTCCGAGACCGCAGACACCGCAGATACCTCCGTGCTTGAGGGCCTGTTCCGCTCCCTCATCCCTTGCCTACTTTAGAGCCATTCCCCTCTACTGCGCGGGCCCAGGGAACGGCTCTCGGGGCAGACACCCGCTTTGCACGTACGATAAGCTGGCCTCTTCCCACAGGAACTGACCCGGGAGCGACCGGTGTTGCACTCCGAGACCTCGTGCGCGTCCCCGCGTCCCGGGCCGGACCGCTACTGAGCGGCGACCTTCCGGCTGTGACGGGCCGGGGCCCGACGGCTCAGTGGGCTCCCGGGCCCCAGACAGAGCCCGCCTAAGAAGCTGGAGCCTGCGGGGGCCCCGCCGTCGAGGAGGACCGCCTTGATGTCGAGGGGTGCCCGGCGGGGAGCGGAAGAGCTTTTCGGCCCCTCGCCCAGCCCGGGGCCGGCGGACAAGCGGCGGGGACGGAGGCGGCTGCCGCTCCCAGTCTTCGGCCTCTCCCGGGGGCGGCCGCTGCCGGCGCCCCTGTCGCGCTGGAAGCTTCCAGCCGGGCGGGCTGGGATGCCGCGCTCGCCCGCAGGGACGCTGCTGCTGCTGCTGCTCTGGTGAGTAGGACTGCCGCACGGCCACGCCGTTCACCGGGAGCCCGATCCTGCTCCGGCGGGAGAAGGGGGCGGTGGACTCCTCCGGCCCCGGTCCGAGAGTGCGGGGCGTGCTGGGTTTACTGACACGACGGGACGGGACAGGCAATGAGCCGTGCCAGATGCCCCGGCCACGGGCGGCGGGCCCCAGTCCGCAGGCACCGGCTCCTCTGGGCCGGAGGGCTGCACCGGAGCAGCTGCTGACCGAGTGCTCTCTGCCTTTCAGGGACTTCCACCACAACCTCCGCTGGGACTCTTGGAGCCTGGGCTTCGCGGCCCGGGTGCTCCCTACCCCCGCCGCCTTTCTCCGACTGCCTCCAGCCCGTTCCCCGGGAAGCAGCGGCTGTGCCCTGGGGCCAGTCTTGCTCATGCCGCCTGCACTGGAGGCTTTGTGCAACGACAGCGTCCCCGGGCTGCCGGACGTGTCCAACTTCATCTACCTCTACTGCAACCTGTTTTAACAGCTTCCGGGGCTCCGGGAGCTGCATCAGTGTGGCCTGGTACCTCTCTGCGGGCAAGGGGGGCTCGGTGTGGGCCTCGGCCTGGCGGGAGTGCGACCATTCCCAGTTCAATGTCATGGTCTGTAGCAATACCTCCCTGAGGGAGAACTCTGGGCCCCAGCACGCCATATTGGAGCAGCTCTGTGCCCACTTCTCCTGGGATATGCTGGAGGCCCAGCACCCCAGCCGCAGCGCCTGCCCACTGGGTGCACGCAAGGAGGGCACCTGGAGCTGTTTCCTGGGAAGCCGCCTGTTCTGGGGCACCCAATTCTGGGGCAGCAGGAGCCGCGAGGTGCTGCCCCCTAACCTCCAGGTGTGGCTCTCCCAGTTGTGTGGCGGTCCCTAGCCCCAGGCACAGCTGCCCAGTGCCTCAGAGCTTGGGAGCACAGACCCCTGCTCCTCCAAGGGCCAGAGCCTGTGGGCATGGGGGAACACTGATCTCTGGGAGCTGTGCAGGATTGTGTGTCCCAGCTGCTTCCAGGAGCTGGTGTTCACCAAGGCCTTCCTCCTGCAGCTGCTGGGGCACCCCCAGCCTGTGGCCAGGGTGCACTCCCTGGGAGACACTGCCTGCCGCAGCAGCTCCTGATGTTCCTGCCCCTGTTCCCCAGGCTGGACACTGGAGCTCTGCCCAGACCCAGCTTCCTACCTGCTGGGGCTGTCCTTGCAGCTCCCATGGTGCCGGGACAAGGTTCCAGGCCGCAGTCCCCAGGTTCTTGTCCAGTGGCAGCCATGGTGGGAGCAGGACTGGTACATGTGCTCTGCTCAGCCACCAGTGGTTGGGAACACACAGCCCCAGGCTGGGGTGTCAGGGTGTGGCTCAGGGTGAAGACTCCTCTTTGTTCCTGGATGGTTAGCCCTGTAGCAAGGGTGCCACAGACCCAATGTGGGACACTGGCCAAGGAGCTCTGGGAGAAGGTGTAGATTGCACAGGCAGTCTTGCTCTTTCCTACAGCAAGTGCTCTGGGACCTGCTCCAGGGCAGCAAGAGTGCTCCTGCTTTCGAGATCCTGGTGCAAGCACTGCCCATCCTGGATAGGCTGGCTACAGCCCTCCCAGGATCCTGAGGAGCATGGGGCCCACTGGTCCCTGCAATCCCACCACTTGAGGGCTGAGACGCATTCCCTGCAGGAGTACCTGCAGATGCCAGAGGAGACCCAGGGTCTGCTGCTCAGCATGGGGCCTAAGGCCATGCAGTGCTTCCTGACCCTGCTGCACCTCTCCTGGCACTGGCTGCGTAGGCAGGTGGTCAGGGGGATTGGGATGGGGCAGAGGGTGCAGAGCCCGTGTGTAGTGATTGTGGAGCCTTGTGATGGGGGGGGAAGTGCCCATGGGGGATACACAGGATGTGGGGAATATGGCCCACACACAGGAGCATAGACCCTGCACAGGGCAGCCGCCCAGTTGATGCTCGATGGAGTTCAGAGCTCCTACATAAGGGGTTGTGGAGTGCGTGCATGGGGTGCATGGGTGCAAAGCCCTGCGCAGGGGTGCGTGACTCAAGCCGTAGAGTTCTCTCCTGGGACACAGCTGGGTGGCACTGGGCCTGCACTGTTGATTGGGGCTGCGTCCTGCCAGTGCTGGGGCTCACACAGTTTCGCAGGTGCCAGCACCCATGCCTGGGAAGGAGGCAGTGCCAGCACTGGTCATGCTGCTGCTCCGCAGGTTGCCTCATCTCACCCCCCAGCTGTTTGTCAACCTGTCACAGTTCATCCCCTTCTTGGCTGTGTCTGACATCACGAGGCTTCTGCCAGTCCTCCTGCCCAATTAGAGTGTGTAAGCAGTGTCGGGGTATGGGGGCTGTCGACACGTGTAGTGTGGCCAGCTCTGGCCACTACCCTGTGTTGCCATCACCTGCAGAGACCTGAGCCCGGACCCCTGCTGCCCTGTGGGGCCCCAGTCCAAGGAGGCTCTCTGATGTCCATGACCTCTAAGTAGACCTCTAAGTGCTTGTGGGTGCTGGGCTCTGCAGGGCATGCATGTGTGTGGTGGTGTTCTCTGGGGTGCCTGTTGAGGTGGGCACAGGCTTGCGTGATGTCCATACAGCTGTGCCTCTGTGCTCTGTCCCCACACCTTCGCTGCCTAGTGGACCCACAGCGCCTGCCTGACGTGGGGGCAGAAGGCCACCTTCACCAGGCACCTGCTGCAGGCCTCTCCCTCGGAACAGTGCCCACCTCCTGGCCCCTCGGCTTCCTCTGTGCCGTCCTGCCGCCACTGCCCCACTTGCAGCTGCACTGCTTCCTGCAGCAGGCTCTTCCCCAAGCAGCAGTAGCTCAGGGACGTCTTAGGGAGGGCTGCTCAGGGCAGGCATGGGAAACCCAGATCCAAGTGGTGCCTCTGCAGGGGGACAGGACGCTGGGAGGTCAGTGGGGTAAGTGAGTGCTTGGGTAAGAAGAAGCCTGAGCCATGGCTACAGCAGCGCATGTTTATGGGGTCTGACCTGGCGCATTGTGGGTAACAGGATGCAGCGACATGCTGGACACAGAGATCACACAAGCTAGAGGGGGACCTGGGGCCCGCAGGGCTGGCGCTGCCATGGTCCCACTCAGTGCCGGAACTGTGGCACTGGCGAGGGGATGCGGATGTCCTGCCCCTTCTCCAGCCGCCGCTCACAGTCGATCAGGTAGTTCACACCATCTATCACCAGCTGCACCAGCTCTACCTGCACCAGGCACATAGATATGGTGATTCAGGGACTGTCCTGGGAGCCACACCAGCAAGGCACTTGGCCAGTCCCACTGCATGCAGGGCAGGCACTGCCATCCCCAGAACCCACATGCTGACCCCAGCACACAGCCCTGGGGCTGCATGGGTGCCGTGGACCCATCATGTACACATGCTCCAGAACCTCTTTCCCCAGCTCTGTCTGGCACCCACCTCTGACTTCCCCAGGCGGTCCAGGTTGGAGATGTCAAAGATACTGCCTGTGGCCGCAGTGTCCACACCACCTGTCCCACGCTTCTGTAGCCGGAGGTTCTCTAGGATCTTAGGGAAGCGGCTGTCCTGGTACCCAGAGAAAGTGTTGGTGCTCAGCACGACCAGCAACAAGGGAGTCAGGGCTCTGCGGCCAAATGCTCCCTGTGGCAGCCCCTCGCTACTCACAGGACCCTGTCAGTGGGTCAGTGACCCCACCCAGAGCCCTGCCCTCAACAGACCAAGGCTGACACCTGGGACCCGGCCCTCTCCAGCCAGGAATGCAAGCAGGGGCTGGACCCTATGTCTCTTGGGGGAACCTGAGTGAGGTCCAGGGCCGGGAGGCATGCAATCCTGCACCTACGTGGCTGAGCTTCCCGCAGCCCTAGCCTGGCTTCCCCACAAAACCGGCAATGGTAATACCTTGCTGAGCAGTGGCAGCTTGATGTGGACACCTGCTCGCAGCCCTGTGCCCAGGTTAGAGGGGCAGGTCAGGATGTAACCCAGCCGCTCATTCCACATGAACTCCCAGCCTCGCTCCTGGATTAGCCGCTCTACCTGGGTTAGAGGCACAAGCAGCTGTTCAACCTTGGCCATGGCATGCCCAGCTCTAGCCGAGCGCAGAGAGCCAGCACTCCAGGAGCTCTGCCTGCCCCTCTCTGCTTGTTCATGGGGCTGGCACAACAGAAGCTGTCAGACACTCACCTCCTTCAGGCCCCGGCAGAACCGCTCAAAGACGCGCTTCATGTTGCCCCCTTTCTCCATGGAGATGACACGCGTGTGGTCCTCCTCATTGATCCAGATCAAGAAGGTCTTCTGGTGGTTGTGCCTAGGAACAGGGCAGTGTTTGGCTGTGCTGGCAGCTTGCAGAGACCCCATGCCCACCCAACTGTGCCCCTTCTGCCCCTGCCACCGTGGTGCCAGTGTGGCAGTGGTGTGCTGCCTGCAGCAGGGCAGGCAGCTAGATGTTCCTGGAGATGGGCCAGTGCCCATTCACATGCGTCACTGCTGGCAATGGGAGCTGTCTCCAGCACCTTGGGCGCAGGCAGGCACCAGCATGGTGCTGACCCAGCCTGGACTGGGGACAGGAGCATGGCTCCTGCACTGTGCAGGCTGTAGGAGAGGGCTATGAGGCATGGGGTGTGCGCTGGAGGGCTGGGTTAGGTGCAGCTGGATCTGGGGACCATGTGTGCTGTGGAGGTGTTTTCCATATAAAGGCACAGTGCCAATGAAGGTGGCGTGGGCGGACACGCGTGCTAGCTGTCGCTCTGTGGGAGTGTGCAATGTTGTGTGGCTGTGCAAAGATGCTGGGAGGGAACAGTAAGATGTGACTGTGGCAGAGTAGGTTTGGTGTCATGTAGAGTGTGCAGAGAGACAGGAGCAGTGCTGGGGATTGCCCAGGGAGCAGAAGGCAATTACAGACTTTTGGCAGCCTTGGAGTGCAAGGTGCTCTAGGATGGTGAGAGCAGGCAGGATCGACAGCAGGGAGTGGCTCCACAGTCCCCCTTCCCAGGACAATGCTGTGGTTTGTATAGGGAACAGTTGGCTGCTGACTGTGGTACACAAGGTGCTCCCAGGTGAGGCCACAGAACTCATGGTGAGCATGGCCCAGGGACACTGATGCCGCATGTGCTGGGGTCTATGGTGCAACAAGTGTAGGAAATGCGGGTGGTGGGGCTGAGACGGATGGAATGGTAGCATCCCTCCCATCTCTGCCCTGCTGCCTGGTGCTGGGGCATATCCTCACCAGATCCCTCGGGCGTCAGGCCAGTCCCGAGCCATTCCTGCTGCTGTCAGGAGCGGGGACACCGGCTTGTCGAAGAGGAAGTGGTCCTGGAGGGAGGCAGAGTGCGTGGGCTCACCCGGGCTGTGTGGCTGGAGCCAGGACACCCTCACTGGTCCCAGTGCTCCCTGACTCACTGGTCCCAGCTGCCATGCAGGCGACTCACTGCGGCTCTCCCAAGCAGGGCACCCGTGAGCAGGAGCCCTTGCCTTCCTGGTCTGGGAGGCAGAAGGCTGGTGCTGCACAGCCTAGCCCATGCCAGAGGCTGTTGGGGCACCTCCTGTGTGCCACGAGCCCACCTTCCTCTGGGCATGGGCAGGGACATGGGGGAGAGAGTCAGAGGTGGCCATGAGCTGCTGTGGCTGAGTTCAGAGTGAGGGCTGAGCAGCACTGCGAGCACACTCTGTGCTGTTGGGCTGCCTCGCTAGGGCAGGTCCCAGAAGACAGTGGAGCTGTGATAGGATACAACCTCCCAGAGAGGCAGTGCCAGGGAAGGGGTCCTGCTCTGCATGCACCCGGTGGGGGGGCTGATTGGGAATTGCACTGACTCACGTCAATGAGCTGCTGTTGCTCCTTCTCGGTCATCTCGCTGAGACGATAGTACCTGCCCGCCAGGTCTGCAGTGAGGCCATTCAGTGCCTCCACAGTCACTTTCTCCACCTCTCGCCGCTCGGCGCGGGTGCAGGCTGGCGGCAGGCTTAGCCCGCGGATGCTGCGCCCAGTCCGAACCCGGGACGAGAGCACATAGCGCTCATCGAACTGGCCAAACTTTATCTGGAACAGATAGGAGCCATAGGATGTTTATGGGGTTGGCCCTGCTGCTGGCAGGGCCCTACCCCCAAGGCCCAGAGAAGGACACCTGTGTGCAGCACCACTGTTCAGCTCCCGCACCTTGGTGGCATCCAGGTCTGTGGTGTGCTTCATGGTGCGAGGGTTGTATCCATTGTGCCGCTCCTGAATCACGGGGTCAAACAGGTCGGCAAACACCTGGAAGCAAACGGGACAATGTACAGCAGACCTATTGCTTCATGAAGCCCCTGCCACAAGCCCAGCAGGACCCCACCGCGAGTGTGGGGGACAGTGCATCCTGCAGTGCAACAGCAGTCCGCAGGTCAAGTGGGGCAGGAGGCTGCAGGGCTCCAGGAACAGCTGCTCCAAAGGAGCCCTGTGTCCTGCAGGGACACATGGGGACTTTGCAAGGGCCTATTCAGCTGCTCAGGCTGCTGATTGTACCATGGATACCGGGACTCCTGTGGCTCCTGCACTCAAGGCTCTGGCACTCACCTCATAGCTCTCTTCATCGCCAGCTACAATGCCCACAGTCTTGATGAAGGGGTGGCCAGGGTTGTCGACACCAGTCTGAATGCACTGGTCCAAGGTCCAGCCATTTGGGGTTGCCTTGTCACAGAGCCTGGCGTAGATGGCTGGTGTCAGGTTGCTGGCCATGCAGTTGTTGTGCTTCCGCAGGTTGGGGTACTCAGCGCTGTGGGAGGAGAGACTGATGAGTCCTTTAGGGCCAGGGGACCCCAGCATTTGTGTGTGTGCCCCACAGAGACCTTTGGGCAGGTATGGGCAGGGGAGCTTGGGGAGCAGTCAAACTGCTCTGCTTCTTGACAGCAGCTGGGAGCAGGGAGGGAGTTACAGGCATTGCAGGGCAAGGGCAGGGAGTAGCCTGAGCGGAGGGCTGGCACTGAACCAAGACAAGAGTCCATGAGCAAATCTGGACCGGTCCTTAGGGGGCTCCTTATCAGCCTCACAGCAGGACCCCAGTGTGGGAGAACCTGCCAGGCAAGCAGTGGGGCCATGTCAGCCCAGTCCTGTGCTGAGCTGCCAGGGCAGTTGGGCCACATAGTCAGGATCCCACTCGCCTTGTCCTCCCTGGGGCTGCCCTGATGCCAGACCAAACAGAGAGGGGCCGCTCCCCGTCTGCTGGTACAGTGGGTGGGGGAGGCAGGGCATACAGTCTGCAGGGCCCTGGCTTGCTTGACCCCTGGACCCCCACCCCTCTGCACCCTGGATGCTGCAGGGCAGGAGATTCGCTGACCCTGATCTGCAGCCGATGGGAAACACATGGCCCCAGTGCAGTTTATTGTATTAGGGGGACGCTTTCCTCTAATCAGCTTAGTGGGAGGCTGTCCCTTGACCTCATTCCTACTTTAGACAGGCTTTGTGCTTGTTCTGCGCTCATGGGGGGATTGGCAGGGCAGGACCCTGCCAGCTCTTGCCATGACCAAATCTCTCTTGCGGGCCCTGATGCCTTTGCTCACCCTAGTGGGACAGGACTAACCCTTGTCAACCCAGGAGACCTGGCTGGTGGCTTGAGGGGGTCCTGCATCCTTGGAGACACCTCTCTCCCCTTCTGAGAGAGGCCTGCTTTGGGAGTGACACAGCTTGAGGGGGGATCCACATGGGAGAAAAAGTGCCTGGGCTAGCGCAGGTCTGGGTTGTTGGGAGCAACAGTCAAATATAAGCACTGGCAGCAAGTCCTGGCATCCTCCTGTGCTCAGCTCCTGCTCCTGGGCTGAGTGCTCACACTGGGCACCGGTCTGGCTCCCAGCACCAGCCCCGTGCTGCAATGCAGAGCCCTGTGGCTGTCACTGCCTCCTCCTCTGTGTCTGCAGGCCAAGGAATGTGCATTGGCCCTTCGCCCACGGCTTGGCTACTGCCTGTGATTTCCTGCGCTGTGCAGAAAGGGAGGTAGGGATCACATTGCATTGTGTGGGGAAGCACTGGCAGCTCCTGCCCGAACCAGCACAAGGAGGCATTTGCTCCAGACAAGAACTCGTCCCAGGGCCAGGGGAGCTGAGGGTTGCTCCCAGCCCACACACAGACCTGTGCCCTGGTGAGATGACCCAGCTAAGAGGCTGACGTGGCATGCATGGGACACAGCCTGCCCTGGCCTCCCCCACTGCTCCTGCCCCTGTCATCTGCTGGCCACTTCTCCCCAGGGTGACACACTTGTAAAAAGCATTTGCTGATCAGAACGGGACACTTGGACAGGTTCCTCCACTGCCCCAGCGCAGCTTGTGCTGCTGGGCATGCCAGGACCACTTGCTGTGCTTTTTACACAACAAAGGATGCCCAGGAGCAGTAGAGGTTCCTAAGGGAAGCCAGCTTACTCCAAATAGGCAGGAGACTGCTGTGGGTTGAAGCATGCTGTCTGCCATGGCTGTCTACACCTTCCCTGAGGTGTTCAGCATCCAAACCCTGAGACTCCAGGCTCTGTCTGCAGGTGCTGTGCCTGCTGCAGTGCTGACTGAGCACCTGGTTGGAGGGCACCCTTCCCTGAACAGCCCCAGACCACAGCCAGCAAATCAAGAACACCAAACTCAGCTGGATGGTGCCAGGACCAGGTAGGTAATGCCAGGGTGAAGGTTCTGAGCACCTGGTGCTGTGCTCACTGTGGTGCCACACAGCCAGCAGGGAAGGCTGCCAGTCCCTGAGCCCAGGCTGTGTCCAGGCTGCCACTGGAGGGCTCTGGCAGTGGCACTGGCCTCTCACCATGTGCTCGGGGTGTCCAGCGGTCCTCTACCATAGTGTGAAGGTGATGCTGCACTTGGCCTTACTTGGGCTGCCTTGGTTTTGGTCCCCAAGGCTGGTTTTAAAATTTTGACGCTTTCAGCATCATATTTTGTTCCCACGAACAAAATTTCTGTTTTGTGCCACAGTACCGAGTGATACCTAAAAGGTCTCTTCCAACTTGAACAATTCCATGATTCCATGGTTCTGTGGTATGGTGGGCTCCTCCCTGGCTGCAGAGGCTGGAAGTGTGGATGTCTGCCAGGAGTGCGACTCGGCACTGCCACCGGCACTGTCCTGCGCTCACCTCAGCACCGCCATCCTGCCCGTGACCTCGGGGTGCAGGTGCCCACAGCAGCCACCCTCTCTGCCCTTGTGCAAGCAGGCGCCTCACCCGGAGCAGACTTGCTCAGCAGCCAGCAGGGATTATTAGCCTGTCTACTGACTAGGCAGCTCCTCCAGAAGCGACAGTCACCTGCATCTCCCCACGGCTCTTCACCTCTAATCCGGCAGCCTCCAGTGCCCTTCCTGGCATCACTGGCTTGTGGTGCCCCAGCAGTCCCAGTTGCACGTGGCCTCTGGAGAGGCATGGGGGTGTGTGGGATGAGCAGCAGACCCTGCACAGTGACATGGAACTGGAAGCCGGCAGGTTGCTGCGGGCAGCCGAGCATGAAGCTTGTTTATGCAGGGAGGAGGGGGCTTGGGCTTTGTGTGGATTCACTTTGGCAGGGAGCCCCAACGTGATGGCCCAAATGCGGTGCCATGCCTGGCATGGGACCCACTTGGCAGCAGACACCCAGTGCCCATGTCTCCTCGAGGTGGGAGTGCCTACGCCCTTCCAGCATGGCCTTTCATATTAACGGTGCCTCTGACATGAGGCTTGGGAGTGTCACTTAGACCCTTCAGGGCTGCTGCCAATGTCTCTCATTTATTAACTTAAAGACTAGAGGGGTAAAATCCCCAAGCGGGTCGGCTGCAGAGTGAGGTGCTGAGGCTCACCCCTAGGGCTCTGTCCAGGTTCTTTTTCAAGAGTCGGCACTATCACAAAACCATTCCCAGCTGAACAGAACCCCCCAAGGAGGCTCATTTTACAGCTTCTCAGCCACAGCCCTGCCTTGATTTCATCCTCTCCTGACCTGATGTCTGTGTCTTTGCAGTTGTTCAGAAAACTGGAAAACACACGCCTCTTGGGAGGTAAATAATCAATAACATCCAGCTTTTGTCATTCTTTGAACTTGCTCCATTTCTATCCCCAGATTTCTGTCCCCAGGTTTCTGTAGCCCAACGCAGCATGCTGGAGCCCCGGTGCCAGCTCCCTGCCAGCCCTCCACATGCACAGGACTCCCAGCCTGCAATGCAGCGCCGTGACACGCCACTCTGATTGCTGGCGTTTGGTGCAGGGATGGCAGCAGCTGCTGGTGTTTGGAGCAGCAATGCGCTGCCTTTTTCCCACCCTTCTCCTTCCCTGTGCACAGTCTCTGCTGGCATTGGGATGGGGAGGAAAATCAATTTTCCTGGCCTGCCTCTGGGATGTGCTAGGCCAAGCAGCTGTTGTCAGTGTAAGGCGGAAGCACTGGCTGGTGGCCGCAACAGTCTTCTCCCCTCCTGGCCCTGGCCCCGTTCCTACTCTGCCTGGCCCTTGTGAGACATAGGCAGCTCCTGCCCCTAGTCCTGTTTGGTGTCATGGCCCTCCATGCTCCTCAGGACTGGCAACAGAAGCACTGGGCAGGACCAGCCTCTGCCTCTCCCAGGCCCACCTCCTTAGTGCCATGGCAAGCAATGGTGAGCGGAGCCATGGGAATGCAGAGCACCTGGTCCTCCCAGGCCAGCTAGGGTCCCTGGGGCAGCCCTTGGCAAAGAGCAGTTTGGAGGGGAGTGACGTGAGACCTTCTGGTCTGGAGCTTGAACCTTAGCATTGTGCTGCAGCTGTGACACTTATCTGGCTTAAGGGATCAGGCACCCGGCGTGCAAATAGGGTCAGGGCTCTTGCAGAGCCAGCATTACCTCAAAAGCACCCCTAAGCCAGGCCATGGCCCTGTATGTGCCCACTTGGCCCAGCTTGACTCCATGCCTGCCTCCCAGAAGTCCTGATTGCACATCTCAGGGCTCATTGTCATCCAAAACCTGCCCACATGCTGGAGCTGCCTACTCAGCACCCGCGGGGCCCCTCCAGTCCTCCCTTTAAAAAATGGCCCAGAGAGGGGAGAGCCAGGACCTGCTAGCAAAGTTTTTCTTTTCAATAGAGGAGTCCCTGTCCCAAAGGCAGGCATGTGGGAAGGCTGGTACAGCCAGATGAGGTTGGGCCAGGGGCTGCTCTGACACTGGCTCCCACAGTCAGAGCTCCTGGGTGTTTTGCCAGGAGGACAAAACGGACCCTTTGCTCAATCCTGTTCCTACCAGGACATTGGCAAAGTCTCCCCTGGCTTCTGTTGGGCCGGGCCTAGGGTATGTCCCTGCCAGCGCTGGCCGTTCCAGCACTGCTGCCTTCCAGACTGGCCCGGCTCCCCAACAGCCCCCATATCTGACCTCCCCGTCATCCCGGGAAGCCCCGCGGAACCCCAATCCAATTGCCAAGCATTTGTCCCCTCCCGCTCTCACATGCCCCGGGCTACAGCAGCTTGTCCTGGGGCTTCGGGACCACCCAGGGCAGCTAGTAGCTCCGGGGTTTCCAGCCCGGACCACAGTGCCCAGGAGCCAGCCCTGGGACACGGGGGTGTGCCCGGGGCGGCCCCCGCAGCCCTCACGGCGCCTGTCCGCGCGGGTCCCGCGAAGGGGGCCCGCGGCAACCTGGACGAAACCCTGGGAGCCGGGGCCCACGCTATCCGGTCCCCGCGGGTCCGTGCTCGGGGCGCGGCTGTGCCGGTGTCCTTGTGCGCTGGGACGGCGGGGCCCGCAGAGCCCAGCCCACCCCCCGGTGACCAGCAGCCCGAAGCGGGGCGGCTGCATCCAACCCAGCCGAGCCGCCGCGGCCGCCCCGTCTCCCTCGCCGCCCGGGGCCCCGAGGCCGGCATGTGCTTGGTTCTTGGGCCTCCCGGTTCTCCCCGCCATGGACGAGCAACATCCACCGCGCCGCCCCTATGAGCTGCTCCGGGACCTGCCGCCCCGGCTGCAGCCGGGGAGCGGCCCCCGCGCCCTCCCCCGGTGCCGGTGCCGCAGGGACCGTCCCCCGCCCGCCGCCTCCCGCCCGTGAGCCCCCGCCGCCCGCGCACATTACCTGGGTGGGTATCGCCGACGCTGACGGTCGCCCGCGCTGACCGAGTCCCGGGCGAGTAGGAAACCGGCGGTGAGAGAGCCGGCTCCCACCATGGCCAGGAGGCCGGCGGAGCGGCGAGCGGAGAGAGCGCGGGCGAAGGTGCTGGCCATGGCGAAGCGGCGGAGCGAGCGCGCCGGGGCGGGCGGCGGACGTGAGGGGAATGGGAACGGGAATGG
>WBMZ01017563.1:0-44784 GCA_013400975.1 Atrichornis clamosus | reverse complement strand
CCTCACGGCGCAAGCGCGGCCCCGCCTCCCGCCCCTCGCAGATGCACCGGCCCGGCCGGAAGTGCGGCCGGCCCGGCACGTGCCGCGGGAGCGAGGCGCAGCGCGGGAGCGTCCTCCCGCCCTTCCCTCACGCTCTCCCACCCCGCCTGCCGGCGGTTTCCCGCCCTTGGGGGTGCGCGCGCTTCCTGAGGGGGAAATGGCGGGAGGCGCTGAGGAGGTTGCGCCCAGCAGGAGACACACGTCGCAGACCCCTATCAGCCTGGGCCCCTGCCGCCCTCACGGCACCGATCGTGCTTCCTCGACCCAGCCCGGAGCGGGACGGAGACTGCGGGGAGCAATATGGTGTGGAGACGGTATGGTAATGATCGCGACGGTAAAAATGCCTTTGCACGTCCTGGGCTGTGTAGCCTCTTGGGTCTGTGGAGTGCTTACAGAAGAACTCCAAGGAGGTCGTGGAGTCTCCCTCTCTGGAGACATTCCAAACCCACCTGGATGCTTCCTGTGTTACCTGCTCGAAGTGACGCTGCCTTGGCAGGGGGCTTGGACTGGATGTTCTTCCGAGGTCCCTCCCAAACCCAGCAATTCTGTGATTCTGTGAAATGTGTGTGTAAAGTGTTGATAACAAGTATGAATTCTAGTGGTGTATCTCCACATATACACTATGCAGAGGTTTGAAGGTAACTGACTGAAAAGAAGGGGTAAAAGGTTGGATCTGGACAGGAAGCCATCAGCAGTAAAATTTAAAATGTACATTTCCCTGTTGTGAAGTGTACTGACCAGGTACAATTTGCCTATAAACCTTGATAAAACAAACCTGTGAATTTCTCAACACGAGCTTGTTTCACTAATGAAATCCCTGAGATTAACTCAGTTGGTTAGAGCATGGTGCTAATAATGCCAAGGTCGTGGGTTGGATCCCCGTGTAGGTCATTCACTTAAGAACTGGACTTGGTGATCCACTCAGATTCTGTGAAAAATCCTTGAGAATATAGAAACTGTACTTGTAAAACCATTTCTGAACCTCAGGAAGCCCTATGTCCCACGATTCCTCGCTGAAGTTTGGTTAGAAAGGCTGGAGCCACAGCAGCTGGGGAACCACTGACAGAAAGGTCAGTCATTACCAGCATACTGCTCCATGGCCAGCTTGGCTGGTTAAGGCAGTATTTGTCACAGTTCTGTAGAAAAAACACTGGAGAAACAGCCTACACATACAAATCGTTTGCCTCAAATTTCCCATTCAAATTCACATTCAAACTGAAATCAAATTTCAAACTGTCCAAAATGCCACTGACACCCAGTTTTTGGGATCCAGTGCAAAATGCAAAATCCCGCTTTTTGTATGTGAACAGTAATGTTTCTAGACATCCAAAATTGGTCATTGGAAAGGTAACTTAATTCCAAGCCTGTTCTCCTTGGAAGTTCCCCCCCTGTGCAAATAAAAATGTGGTACTTGTGTGTTGTTTTTTCCCCTTACTGAGTGAAAACATACAATAAAAAACTGATAAGGGACACTGTCAGTCTTTCATAGGAATGCATTTTTGGCATTGACAGTGGTCATTTAACAACACAACCTTTCCCACTGAACATGGAGGTTTTGAATGGATATCTCAGCCATTGGTTCAGTAAAAACCTTGGAGAAGTCTGAAGTGCAAATCTTTGGGATGGTGTTTCGGTAACCAGATCATTTTCAACTTAATCATATTGCTGCATTCTTAGTATGTAAGAAAATGACAATATTTCGGTATTGAAGTGACAACCTGTCACATATCGAAAGCACTGATAAGCTCTTTGCATTAGCAGACCCCTTTCTGAGGTCGTTGCTATCCTTTCAGTAACAGCAGATCAATTTTTCAACAGCATATAGAGATTAATTTGCAGTTTTCCTTGGGAGAGAAAGTGCAGATGAAAGAAACAGAGTTCTGTGAGAGGGATGACACGAGCAGCAGCGTTGTGTTAATGAGGGCATTCCTACAGTGAGATATGCCTATGCTCCTCAGATATTTAATGATATCTTTGAGAAAAAATGCAGCTAAGTTAAAAGCACGTAAATTCAGTGCCTCTGACTACTATGATTTTGTTGGTCCTCGGTAAAAATAATGTATTTGCTAAAAGTCACTGCAACGTGGAGGGAAGGTCTGGCTTTTAGGTTACCTGGTAAGTTTTTATTTGGCTTTGGGGGGTCCCCATCACCACCCGTGTGTTTTTGTTCTTTTTAAAATAAGAGATTGAATTATCGCTGGAGTTATTTATAGGCTGGACAAAATGAGCCCTCTTGTTTCACTGGGATTAACGCTGCTAATCTCTGTCTTGGCATCCTGGAGAATGCAGAGGTCAGCTCCTGGGCATTGCTGGCAAGTAAGTGTGTCAGCAGTGCACACTGAGCTGCAGTTGTGAACGTGTAGTGGCTGCAGGGCTGGCTAGTCTCCTGTCAGGAATCTCCAAGAGCCACGCTGCAGCTCCCTTGCCGTGTCCCACAGCACGTTTCACCTCAAGTTTGGCACCAAATGGTCTTTTCCTGTGAGGCGCCAGCATGTTTTGAGGAGGTTTCATGTTAAGGATTCCCTTTTATTTCAGTATAGCTCAAGGAAGTTCAATAATAGGGAAGATTTTGACAGCTCACTTAAAAATATGAGCCTGACTCTCCAAGCAGGTAACTGAGTGATAATTTTGAATATGTGAATAGGCCCGCTCTCTTTGATTTAAATCCTCACCAGAGCAGAACAACATTTTGACTTTTCTAGAAGATATATTAATTTCCAGAAAGGAAGAGTTGTGAGATTTCTTTCACTGAAGGTATGAAACCCAAGGTAAACTCTGCTCTCCCTTCCTGACGTGAAACCTCTCCCTTGGTTCAGGCAGTGCAGGGATGCTTTAGTCTCCTGCATCTGCAATGTGTGCGGTAAACCCCACGTCTTTAATGCACCACGTGCTTGGCAGTGTGGCAAACAGATCAGAAAGGTATTTGCACTACTTAAAAAACAAACAGAAAACAAATTTTAATACCTTGAAAGTACCCACAAGCAGTTATTTTCTGGTTGATGTAAAACAGTAGATGGTCTGAAGAAAAATCTGGTGTCAAAGAACAAAATAAGAAATACAAATCCTGAAGTGAGGAGAGATGAGCTACAAAGGTGTGGAAAATGAGGGATCATAATGCAGAGGCTGCACTGAGGCTGGGATATCAGTAGTCATTTGGGGTGGGGATGATGGCCTATAGAACCTTTTTTTTCTCAAGTCTTCAACTTGAAGAATCATGAAATCATAGGAGATATTCAGCTTTCATTACAAAAACACCCCCCAAAACCAAACAATTAAGGCCAGCTCCTGCTTTTTATGACAGTGGAGTCAATACCAAACTTTCACTGTATGAAAAGGAGAGAAAACAAAAAAGTGCCAGTCACGTGGTGTGTATGTCTCCACCACGATATTGGAACATTTTGCTTCTTCCTTTTTTTTATTGCCTGGGGTCTAAAATGCAGAAATGTTCCTCCTTTTTAAATAGTTGTGTAATGGCAGATCTATGTGGCATATAAATGATCCACTTACTGGCTCTATTCAGCACATACCACACATCTCGAAGGTTCTGTCCCAGTTAATGTCACAAAAGCAGGCCTAGAGGGGTTTTTGACAGGAACTGTATTCTCAATGTCCACACTGTGAGAGTCGTTGCTTGTGTAAGAGTATCTGTGACTGAATTTCTGAGCACTTGAAATCAGTTCCCCGTGGCTCATGGCCCCTAGACAGCCTTGAGCACACTGCCTCACCTCAGTACAGGAACAGGTTTCCTGTCTGTGAGATCAGAGTGAGGCAACTTGAAGTAGACTGACTCACCTCCATATATGAGGAATTTTCCCATCTATAAAATTAGTGTAGTGTTTAGCTACACCACTGTAAAACACTTGAGAGATTTAGGGAGGAAAGCTCTAGCTGAGAACACTGCCTGAAAATGAAACACCAGATATTTCACATTCACTTGGAGTTTGAAATGTGATGGTTTAATCCTCTTTAAACTGCTGAATAGTTCAAATGCCTGTACTTTGATTATTGTTTATCAAGCATTTCTTTCCTTATATCTCTCCTTGCTCATAACTCTTTCCTCTGTACAATACAAAAATTGGTTTAAAATCAATCCCATGAGGATAAAACAACTTCCTGCAAAAATTTTTAAAATCCCTTACAGAAACTATTTATTAAGGCAAAATAGAAGTGGAAAACTTCCTTTGTGTGGGTGTTGTTTTGGAAAGGTCTCTTGCTGCTTCTAGGTAAAGTCTTTTCATTCTAATTAACCAAACAGTGTTAGAAACCAAAGAAAAAAATTCTAATTTTATAGAAATATGTTCTTTATATATTAAAACTTGGAAAGAAATTGGTAATAGAGGCTCTCAAGTGTTCAGCAATTACTGTGCTAAACTTTTTTTGGTCTTATTTGGGTATGTGAGAGTTATTTTCTATTCTGTAATAATTCAGTCAGTGTGAACAAAGCGTGGTCAGAGAGTGGGTTATCCCAATAAGCTCTTTTAATTCATTTTCCTCTCTTATCACTTCATTGTTGCCTGTTTTGCTTCTGGTCCCCTGACAGCCATGAGAAACATAATTTTATACGTTTAAGTAGCTATACAATGTTTCTATCTCAGTAAATCCTGTGTCTTAGTTTTGTACTTCTGACCCTGACGGAGTCTGTTTTAGGCACACAAAATGTTTATGATGAGCTAAAAGCTAAGAAAGCCCCAAGAGACAACTAGTTTGGGTTTGGGTTTGCATTTTTTCTTGGATGAAGTCATATCCCAGCTCCACATCTCAGAGGCAGGAGTAGTAATGAAAGGCTTTTTTGCTTTGCTTAATATAAAATATATATACAAAATTGCAGAAAAAGTTTGGTATGTTGTGAAACATGTTGGCATGGAAAATATGTTGATGTGGGGGGAATTAAAAACAAAGAAAAAGATTGAAATCACTTGGAGCAGAGTGATGGCACAAGTCAGCCAGAAAGCAAGTGCATCCACTGAAGGCTGTTCTAGTTTGGAAGGTCTGAGCAGCACTCGAGGCTTTGAGTTGACCTTGTGAACAGAGACAAATTTTCATTCCTTTCAGTTTCTGTCAGCTGTCCTTCTCAGGAAAGAAACAAATGGAGCTGTGGAAAAGAACTAAGTTGCTGATTTCCAACTTTAAAATGGAAACAAACTGAGGAGCCGGCTGGTGAAAATATTCAAGGTGCAAATAGCTGACATCAGCTTTGGTGACACCCAGTGCAGCTCTCATTGACACTGAGGTCAAGAGTCTTTTATTGCAACATGAGATTCAAGCATTTGTACTGTAGACAGCATTGGGACGATACAAAATATAAATTCCTTGTTGAGATGACAACCCTTGGCCAGTTCAGAACAGCAAGGCAAAGTGGGGAAAACATAAAGGCAGACGTGTTTGTAAGAGTCCTTGGTAGAAATCCGAGGGGAAGGAGTTGGAAAGAGCTTATAATGGGCTCAGAATTGTTTGCATCTGACCTGGTAAATGGTTTTACATTAATAATAGTCTGTTTCCTTTCTGGAACAGAACAGTCTCCTGTGTTTGTGCTGATGACCAGGACTCTGGCTTCATTTGATAGGGTAACATGTTCCTGCTTGCTTTGTAAGAGCATTCTTAGATCTGTATTCGGCCTCTTGCAGTTGAACTCTCCCCTGCCTTCCATTGTCCAGGTTCCTGGTCATTCCCAGCTCACCATCAGTCTAGTTGATCTCATTCTTTATTAGAAACAAAGCCTGATCTCACCCTTGCTGTAACAAGTTACTTTTGCAGTCATAAAAATATTTAAGGAATTTCTTATATAGAAATGAAGTGTGCTCTGTGCAACCTTTTTAAGGAGGGCTTCCATTCCAACTTACTTAATGAGTAAGTCTTAGAAAGTTGCTCTCTTCCTTGAAAAAGTTGTGCCTGTGACTAAAACACGTGGCCTTTCTCAGCAATTCTTAATCGCAGTAGGTGGTTTATAGAGGACCTGTATAGTACACACAGATAGTACACAGAGGTCTGGCTGGTGGCAGAGTGTTGCCTTCCAGAAAGCTAAACTTTGTTACAAGAAAACTAAAATGCCCCCGTTCCAGCACTAATACTACTCTGATGCTTCTACAACTGCTATTGAGCTTAAAAGGGCAAAAGGTGAAGGTCAAGCACAAGTGATCAGCCTGAATGGTATCTTAATTTCAGCAGCATGCAGATTAGACTGCGACATCCTTTGTTTAAGTACCTTTGAGAACTAAATGCATTACCTTATAGTGCAAAAAAAATTCAACTGTCACTGAAAACCCCCAGAGGCATTGATACTGATACATTGATACCAAAATTACTTGTAGCAGTGAAAAGTCTTGGAAAAGCCACAGACGCTGAGGTTCAAGAAATAATTTTATTTCAAATCTTTTACCCTATTTGCAGAGGTAGATTTTACTGTTGAGAGTTGTTCTATAAAATGAGCAACGGCCTTCCCCTGCCATGTATTTTTTGAGTCTTAGAGAACTGCCAAAATATCTCTGGTCGTTACTCCTTATGCTAAAAGTATTTGCTTCTTGATATAGTCTTACAGGCTTCAAGAGAGGGGAAAAACTGGCTGAAACTGGGAGCCTGGGTAGAAAGACTGTCTTTTGGGTCTCAAGTGAACAGTCTGTGTGCTGTTGCACATTAAACCACACTGACTACAGATGTCATTGCTGGCTAACTCCTACCTTTAAAAGCCCATTTATAAATACAGTTATGTTGCTTATAAATTGTTTAATTTTGCAGACAGGTTATTTCCAGTCACAAGTTGTTAGCTGAGAGTACATTTCAAATACTGTGGAGGTAGGAACTCTTCATTTTTGTTTTGTTTGGTTAGAAAAATTGTTAGACTTCTGTGAGTTGTTTAGCCAGTGGCATTTGCATCCAGGCTAAGGAAAGGTAAGGATTTTGTCTAGAGCCATTTGAGTTACATGTCACAACAGAATTAGTGGGAAAGATGGAGAAAAGAGAATTACTCCAAGTCTATGCCAGATCTGAGTGGATACAGAAATATTGCCATAATTGTTCATGATTTTGCAGTAGCCTTTCCTGAAATAGGCTGTCCATTGTTCCACAATGCAAACGATGGAGACAAAGCTATTGCATACCCTAATGACTGTCATTTCATGCTCTGCAGCCCAAGTGCATATTAAATAGCATAGATGAGTCTTTGGCACAAGATGGGAGTAACTTTCTGTCCTGGATAAGAGAGGTGATTATTAGGGGAAGAACTGTGTTGGATCTGTGTTAATTTCCTTTGATGTAAGGGCTGTTATGTAGGAGAAGTTGATCAGTGTTTCTAAATGTTTACTACTAGGAAGACAGGAATAATTCATTGTAATCTGCAGGAGAGAAAATTTAAACTAGACAGTGCTAAAACCTTTCCTGTAATTAGAATAAGGAATCAATAGAAGAAAACTCATTAAAGGCAATATCCCTATCAAAAAGGTTGTGGAACCTTCAAATTTTTCAGTGTTTCGATTGATTCTTCTTACAGGCTAAATACTTAAGTATCTGTTCAGAAAAGATTAAAGTTGAGCTATAGGTACACATAGTGGAGCTGAGTAGGTTAATCTCAACTCAGTATTTATACATATGCATTCATGACAGGGAAACTCTAACTCAGTGGAACTTAATGTGACATGTAACAGAGATGTTAAGAACTTAAGAATCAGTGGTTCCAGCCTGCAGTGTTCTGGCTGCTTTCATTTACTCCCATGTTCATCTGTGCTTGATTGGAGTGGGCCTTCAAACCACTATAATGTTGACTTTACTGAGGGCATTTTTTCTATTTTTATTGCAAAGTCAATAAAGTAGTATAGGCTAGCTTACAAAACACATGAAAACTAGGTTTAACAATAGAAGAAAAAACTACTTGAGTGGCAGAAAGATCTGCGTAGGGCCATAAATCAAGATTTGTGACAGGATATATTTGGAAAAAGGGACTGTGAGCTAAACCCAGCAAAAGTGTAAAACGTTTTTCAAGTTAACTTTTTAAGTTGGCTAGGAAGTTGAAAGACGATTGAAACAATCTGACAAGCTTTCAAGACACACATCTTTTTCAGAGCATGTATTGGCTTTCCAATGCCAATAAAATTGTGTAATCACTTTAAAAAATCCTTTCTGCATTTTTCCCTGTTTTTTTTTTTTCTTGGTTTGCAATTGCAATAACAATTTCTCTGCAGGATCCTGGCCCATCACTAAGTCCTTCTAGCCTTTGATTAGTCTCTAGGAAATGCCTACACATTACTGTTTAAACATAGTTGTCACAAATAATAGTAATGCTTACAATGTTTGTGAAGGGTGATGGATTCGGACTTGCAGTGTCCTTGAGAGGAGATGAATAAAACCAATCCAATGAGCCATGAACAAAACCTGGGCACTGCCCACTAACTGTGGTTTTTGCTGACAAGAGCACAAAGAACCAAAAAGGCCTGAGCACTTGAGACTGCAGCCACCAGGCCTGGCTGTCTAGCAATGAGGGGGTCATCATTCATGAGCAGTTCCTCTCCACCTCCCAATACATGTGCACCACCAGAGGGGCATAAGCACCGAGAGGAGATGAGGAGGTTTGGTCGAGGTTTTGTACAGCTGATGATCCTGTGGGAGCAAGGGGAAACTCCTGACTTGTGTCTTTCCTTCTGATTTTAGGGACAGCCCAGCTATGCGCTGTGCTAAGTTCAGGTTTGACACTGCCTATAGTGATTAAATTCTGGGGGCTCATGTTCACTCCAGCGTAGCAGGACTGGTTCAGACTGAGCTTAATTAAATCACTGCGGTGTGCACACTGCTCAGGCTGTTTCTAAACTGATTTAATTAAATCAATCAAGGCAGAGTCTTTATTCAAACTCTTGCTCAAGTACTTCATCTGTGATCAAAGAGATCATTTCTCCCTGTTCCCCGTGTGCAGTGGGCATCCCCAGAGTGTAGCAGGACATAAATGTTTATTTGTTGCTATCCTGCCCTATATCAAACTCAAATATTTAGAAAATAAATCAGCCAAGTGCCACTTTCAGATCTAAGGCAGACTGATCTGTTAAGCTACTATCTGTTAGCATTGCTGTATGAAACTCCAGTAAAAGGCTGTAGGAGGGAATTTGGTTAAGATCGGACTGGGCAATGTTGAAAAGGCCGTGACCCTAGTATTGGTATATAAAATATGAATAAGATAAAATTATTTATTTGTTTAGTATGCTCTGTATTTGTATTCCAAAAATATGGTGGCTGATTAAACCCAAAAGCAGACTGTGTAAACTGCTTCTGGAAGAAGATATAACTATACAACAGCAGATAGACATAAATATACATAGAAACAATATTATGTATGTATATATCTAATACTGGACTAACTTGTAGAACACTTTGCCGCTAAGGTCATGAAGCTTGATAGTTCAGGTAGATGCAAAGGTGACATCTACTTTGATAGCAAGAAGATTCACAATTACCTGAAGCAGCTTAATTAATTAATTATTCAGTCATTAATGTGCAGTATTAACTTTAGTGCTTCATTCCAGGTGATGGAAAAGGGGTTTTCTTTATTTCTATATCAATTGTTTACTTTTTCCTTTCTAGCATCTGGTGTGGTGCACTTTCGAAGTCTGGATGAATCAGTGTCACTTGCCAAATTATACTTCCTACAGCAATATGTTCTAATATTATGTAAATACTGTATTTTACCTAAACAGCTTGTCACTCTGCAGAACACTTACCTGTGTGTGCTGAAATTTTTCAGCAGGATTAAGATGTAAACATTTTTTCAAAATAACCAACCCATTTATTTAAAAGCAAAACCTGTTGGTAGGATTTGTCTTTTGTTGAGGGAAATGGTGCTATTGTTTTCTTAGCTTTCTCATGTTTGATACAGTTTGAGAAATGAGTAAAAATGTCCCAGTTGTGCTTCATTTAGTTTGAATTCATTGATTCATTAAGTGTCGTTTCCAAAAGCATTTTCAAGCCTCCCTGTCATTATGAAGCCAGACACTTTTCAGTTAATAACTCTGGAGTTAGCTGGAAATGAAAAACACTGGCTGTGACCTAAGAAAGCAGAACCTTCCTACATTTCCTCCTGCTTCTCCATCACCACGAGGTGCTTACTGGCAATAGCATCTATGCTTAAATATCTCTTTTTCTAATATATATTCAGTTGGGAAAATATAATTCCTTAGAAAAGGTACCAAAATCTCTAGCTGGGCTTCTGCCAGCCTTAAGTGCTTCTGAGAAGATTCTTCTTCCATTTGTGAATACTGTGCTTTGCACATAAAATGCTTTAAGACATGGAAGAATACAGAGCCTAGATTATCTTAGCATAGGCTTGCTACAGAAGGCACCGGTGTCCACCAGAAAATGTCTACCACATTATGATGCACTTCATTTAACAACTGCGTGGCTCAAGTCACAGCTTCATGCTATGATTTCTGAGTAGTCTACAAAAATGGGATCCAGGCCTTTATTCTTGCAGAATCCACTTATGAAAGCAAAATGACTAAAGTGGGATGTTTTGTACATTTTAGATATTGGTACAGAGATTTGCAAGTTGCCTCATTTTCCAGAGGGGAAGAAATAAATTGTTTCTTCTAGTGCTATGTAACTCTCGTATAATAGAAAATTAGGTGTGAGGACCTAACTTGCCATTTGTGCAATGATACTAGCAGCTTTTTGAGAAAGGGCAGAACAAGTCAAGAACTTAAATATTCCATATCCACGGGAGAAAGCGTGCATGTTTAGGTCAGAAGTCAATAGCAGCATGCACTAAAACCCTGCATGCCAGAAAACAATTGAGGACAGTTAAGTGCAGCACATTTTCTTCTTTTTCACTGCAACTGTGTCTGGGGTTCAAAGCTGCATTCCATTATCAAATGAAATCATTGCTCATCTGAATGAGGTTAAGTGCACAACTTGGTGATAAACGAACCCATAAATGTGGTTTTGGGAGTCAGAAGCACTGTCACTGCTGGAGTGACCAATGGCAGGAGCCCGAGAGGGGTTGCGCTGTTTTCTACAGAAGCACAGAAAGAAACGTTTGCCCACAATGTTCATTGTAGGCTCTTACCGCAGCACCAAGCTGGGGTTTGTATTCCTTGGCATCATTTGGGCACAGAAAAGAGAGCAAGTGTATCCTTGCACATCAGCTTAGACCCTTTCTGGGGCTCAGCCTATCCTCTGGTGTGCCTTGTCAGCTCTGATGATTGCACACGTCTGCAGGCATTGACATACTCGAGACACAGATGCTAAGCTGTGCATTCTGAGAGACACCAGAAGAGACAGAACCACAGTGAAGATTGAGAGGGCAGAGCATGTGCTGCACCCATCCATCCCAATGAGTCTGATGGTGCATGGTCATCCTACCCTCCCTGTGACCCTGGGACAGAAGGGAGAGAACTCAGCATCTAACACAGCATTGGCAGCTAATGGTCTTTATATTAGCATCCTTCAGCTAAAGCTGTGAGAAGGTAAAAGTCCTGCTACAAAGGGTGCCAGCCTGATAAACAACCACCACAACAGCCTGATCTGATGTGAGCATGAGTCTGCTGCTGAGCTGTGCTCCGCAGTTCTTCCCCAAATATGCTCTGTCTCTGAAAAAATGCATGTGCAGCATCATTAAAAGCAGGATACAAACTTGACTGTCATTGATGAAGTAGATAAAGAAAGGCTTGATGTTCTTTGAAGTACAGAACTCACAGCGTATCCAAGAGTGTGGAATAAATTGCCCAGTATTTTCTAGAGGAGAAATAATATGTCATGTTATTAAAGACTGACTAATGCACAAAAGAACAGGCATAGGGTGGCAGACTCCACTTGGCATTATCATTTCTTAGGCTTTCCCTCTTCAGGTGGCATATATAATTATATTATTGTTGCAGGACACAGTGGGAATTTTACTGTTGACTGTTGTAATTCCCAGAGTAAATATCCCTAATGAATCGATTCTTGAATTTTTTTGGCTTTTCAGGAGAGGCTGAGTTTGAGCCATCCTTACCCTGAAAGTCCATGACTTTTATTCTATCACTTAGCTCAACAATAGCTTGTCTAAGTGTCTGCTTTTAATTGATAGAAAGTTAAAAGAAGGTTTCAAGTCTACATGAGGCAGGCAAATGTGCAACATTATTTTAAGACAGAAATTACAACTTGACCTCCTGTGAACCATTTCTTCTTTGAACAAAGAAGATTGATGTCTCTGGTGTCTCTCTCAGCTAGCATAACGCACAAGCTCTCTTCTGTTAGACTGTTTTTTGTTTCCTTGACTGCTATCCTAGTAACAAGCAAAGCTCCCTTTGCCCAGCCAGGCTTACAATGATTAAACCAGACAGCACTTCTCAAACTACTTCTCTTCTTCCCCTGCCTGCTCAAGTGGAGAATTAAGCCATGTTCACAAATATAATTCCAGCCATTTTTTGTATCCTCATACACCAGTCAGTGTTAAGCAACTCCAGAAAAAAAAGACACAAACAATAAAACAGAAATACAAAGAACAGCTTAATACTACAGTGAGCAATTTAAACAGCTGTCTTGGTTTATCCTTCCCACAACACAACGTTTTCTTCATTCCCCAGCAAACATCTCTTCCAAAAAGAAAAGTAAACCTTTGTTAGTGCCTACCATTTGGGCAGAGATGGATAAAGTTGGAAAAGGTTTTCTTAATTTGTTTCCCATTTGAATTACAAGGCTTTATTTCCCTTTTATGCCACTGTGAGGTTTGTGTTTATATAAATTCATGCTTTCAATTTGCAGACATTAATTTTGTACAAACACTATACATGTTTGGAGACTTGCTATTATTTGCAGACTTAAGGATTCTTAGTATCTTCAAAACCAGTTTTTCTTCACAATGCAAATGGGAAAGAAAATATTAGACATCCATAAGAGAAGCATTGAAGTTGAAAAAAATTACACGTCCATTCTCCATGTATAGGAAGTACAAAATTGTCAGGTTCCTCAAATATTACATTAACTCTAAGTCACTGACATAGGAGGAGTTCCTTTAACAAAGGGGAATGAAGTGTGCTCTATGGGTATGTAAGAACCCAACCCTTACCTGGTTATTTCCAAAACTGATACTAACATACGGATCCTGCTTCCAGTTCTTACTCTTGAGGCGTGTCTTTGTGCCTGACTTGTCAGTCAACTCCATCAGGAAAGCAATACTATAGTTGCACTTCTGAGACACTCTGCCTGCTGATGCAAGCCTGAACACGATTCCTAAGGTTCAGTTTGGGTGGAGAGGGAGCAACAACATTACAAAACACACCCGCAGATAAATTCTGGAAGTATGGTGATTTTCATGTAACACAGTTTTCTTAAAAGGAGTTGGCAGTGCAGCAATAGCAGATTTCAGTGTAACTCGCCTCAAACCTGTGTCCACTCACCGTGCCCAAAACACACTGGTCCACTTGCCTGTGGAAGACCTCACAGCACCAAATGCAGCAAGCTTTCATCAGGGCACATTAAAAAGAGACAGGGACTGGCTTGTGTCCCGTACAAAGGAGGTACTCTGACTGGACATAATGCAAGCTGGGATGAGACAAGACCAAACCTCTGTAGTTTACTCTGTAACTTCCAGCAAATTGTGTTGCCCCACTAATTTACAGTGCCTCTATTTCTTTAGAAACTTCTCATGAGGAAGGCAGTGTGTATCCTGCACCACAAGATCACAGCAATTATTAAGCAGTGAGTTTAGTTAGCCATCACGGATCTCTCTAAATAGATACTTCCCAAAATAATCTGATTTCAAAGGCTTGAAAACAAATGCACACATAGAATTTTTTTATTCTCAAAGAGATGAACCAAACCGTTCTCTGCACTCTAAAGTTCTTTCTAGAACTGGATTTCTTCCATGCTGCCTCTTCATCCAAACACATTTGGTTTGTTTTAAGTGATGTGTTTTAATGTCTGTGTCTCCTGAACTCATCTGCTTCAGACCCAGCAAGAGTATCAGTGTCCCATGTGGGACAGCATCATAGATTTTTCAATATGCTATGACAAGCAATCTCTTCTGTAATATTTTGGTCCAACTTTTCATGGGCTATTTAATCTCAGCTTTTTCAAAATGGAGGGTCCTGTAAAAGGAAACTGCCTTAAAGGGAAAGCAATAAATGCTTCATTCAGTGTGCTTGGCCAAAATAGCTCACTGAGTCTTGGAAGGAAATGACCCTTGTCCATAACAGCACAGACACAATTACAGGCACAGACAGGATGGTTTTGCGTAGAAGGGAGAAATGCCTTGTAGCATGGAGGAGGAGGGTTAGCAGCAAATGCAGCAGGAGGGTGGAACCTCTCAGTGGTAGGGCAGGCAGTTTGGTGCCTAAAACGGAGAGTGGGGAGAAGATGGGAGGTCAGAAGTCATTAGGGGGACAGCGAAGTGAACCTCCCATCTTCCCAAGGAAACCACTTCCTCTTGCTGCCTTCCTGTCTCCCTTAAGAGAATGTTTAGGATAACTCCTCGCAGAGGCATTCCAAGGAGAAAACTCCATCAATTACCACTAGCTACTCCTCCGTTGTTCTTTTTCATCTGTACCCTTTTGAATGTCATAAGTCTTGATCCAGCCCTTTGCTAGGTCATCCTTCTCTTCAGTGGTTTGCATGTTACTTTTCTTCCTCAGCTCTCTCGAGCTTCTCTAGATTTTGCACTTTGCGTTCCACTTCTACTCCTTCACATTGACCCTTCCTTTAGCTTCTCTGGTCTTAACTGCAGTTCCCTTTAATTCCTTGTAACTACTCTCTCTCAAAGGACTCATTTTGCAGACAGCAGCAGCAAAAGCAAACTGAGGTACATCTCAGAAGCCAAAGCCACAGGACTTGGACAATGATTTTCCACAGCATCAAATCCCACAGCAGTGCTAAGAGGGACCCTACAAAGACTTCGTCTGGTAATAGGAGTCATCCTAGCTTGGTACCTTTTTTTATTTGCCAAAAGTGAATAACTCCCTAGACCAATTAAAATTATCCCACAAGGTTCAAATCAGCATGAACACTGCATTGCAGAACTGCAGCAACACTACAGACCTCAGAAAGGGAGCTTGGCTGAGGCTCAGCGCTTCATCACACTCACATCTTGCTTCCCTGAAAGTAACTCGGAATTTGGTCTCAGCAAGGACCAAAGAAGCAGTAGTCATGACTAATACAAACATTTTATTCTGATGATGAGTTACCAAAAAAAGTTAATCTTTTGGTAGGGTTTTAATTGCAGAGTAGCTACCAAATGTAGGGAATATTGCTCTGCATGTCTACAGTGCAGTACCTTTTCCTCAAAGGATCTTTCATATGTCACAGCATTTTTCTTCCTTCAGGGAGCGCTTTCAGTTCCTCCCTTGATCACAAGTTCTCTGACAGGACTGCACTGGGGAAAAAATTGTCATTTGTGAGCTCTTTTCATGCTCACAATCACTAGGTTTCTATTCTGTGAAAAATAAAGGCTGCAGAGACACGACTAATATATTCACCCACTTTCTACACAGGAAATGTAAGGTAGGGAAGTGCATAGTGTAGTGAAATGTGTATGGGAGTCACAGTGAGGAGATGCAGGTGCTCTTCTGCTTCTGTAGACAACCTGCAGGGATGTGAGACTGACAGGTCAGTGATCCAGCTGCTTACACGGAAAAAAATTACTGTATGCATCAATATACTTCACCACCAGGAGGTCTGCAAATGTAGAGAAGGGTCGTGTTGTTTCAGTAGGAGCAAATGATCTCCCTTCACTTGCCATGGGAACAGAATCTCTGAAGGCAGTTTGCTCTCATAGTCCTCTGCTTTTTGAAAGCAATAGCATGTGATTTGTTCCAAGGCAAAGTGTTTTCTGAAGAGGCTGTTGCATGCTTTCCAGATGGGCTTTGCATTATCCCTCCATACTGTTTGGGTACACTTACACAGCACTGCCAGCAACAGGAAGTTGCTAATGTGCTAGCTCCCATGGTTTAAGATGCCTTAAGGTGAGCTGCCAGATTTTCAAACAGAGGTTTTTCTGTTTAGCATGCCAGATATTTCTTAAAGAAAACATATTCTCTTTTCTCTTGTCTGTGATACCATTCAGTTGCCCTATTGGCACAGAAATTATGTTCTAGTCACATTGCAGAGTAAGAGAAAACAGGTTTTGCTTTTTACCCTGGAAGTGATACCAAGTAAAACAAGTAAACAGCTGGTTAAATTACATGCTCATATTGAATGCACTTCATATTAAAAACTTTTGTCTGTTGATATTGGTGTCAGCTTTCAGATAGATAATTGTATGTAGCAATGCCAGATGCATTCACTGACCTCGTTTTTGAAGGAAGGGTTGTCCTGGTACATGCCAACGTGTCTTACACCACTGTCTAGACATGTCCAAAATTACTCTCAGCCTATATTGACACTGTTACAGAGACAGAGGTAAATCCGTAATACAGTTTTTCAGCCTGCTCAACACAGTGCAAAGGAATTTCTTTAACCTGAACTAAAAATGTGCCCAGACTATAAAAGTGTATTACCATCTTGGCCTACTAATACAAATCGCAATTATTTTTGTCTTTACGTGTCAAAATGAAAAATGTGCAGCCTAAGTTACTATTTGCATATTGTAAATAAAAAAATTTGTTCAAGACTGGAAAAAACCCCACAATTTCTTCACACAGGAGATGAGCAAAACAGTTATCCACTGGAAAGCATAGCTGGCCTATTAGTGGTTGGGCTTTGTGTCATTTTGGTTCCCAACTACCCGACAAAGCAACCATGCTAAAATGATGCTGTGACCGTACAGCCCAGGCTTTAGCACAGAATGCAGCACCTCAGAACAAATCATAAACGTGGCTCAGGCCCTTCAAGGTGCACAAAAAGGTAAGATTGTTATGTGCTTCTCTTTTTAAATACAACATTGTCACCAGGGTTCACCTATAATGCTAAACTCTATCAGAAAAATGACATAAAGTCCCCAGAAAGTTAAGAGTTGCTTTTATTAATGTTTGATACATTTAGTCTAACATATGTGACATATTTGAACTAAAAATTTGGTTATGGGTTAATTTGTCTGGAATTGCCTTTGGGGTTTTTCCTTTCCTCTGGTACTCAGTTTGTGTGTAGGGTGTTTGTATATAAACACACACATGTGTATAAACACACAGGGAAAAGTTACATTTCTTACCTAGCAAGGTGACCACCAAAGCTGAAACTAACACTACAGACCAGACAGCACCATGTGCTCAGTCTCAGGCTATAAATCTGCGAGCAGCATACGCTGCACTCGTGTTGCTGAGACACAGCACTGCCTGCTCTGCTGCTTATTCACTGGGTGACGCTGGAAAAAATCCCTTTCTGACTGCCTCTTTGAAAAAAGAAAGTAATACATGTCTCTGGAGTCCCGGTACTGAATTCATTGGGAGTTGTGGTTGACAAAGAGTTGAGTAAGTGTAGGTTTCATCCCTGTATCAGCCTGTATTAGATGACCTGGTGTTATTCTGAGTCAGCAACTGCTCAAAACAGCTCTTTTGAAACCTTGGAGTTTCCCTTTAAGATCTCATGAGATCTATGTCATTCAGCAGCTCATTTTACTTCCTCAGCATTTTCTCACTTCCGCATTGTACATACTGGCAGTCATGATCAGATTGTTTCAAAATAGCCCTTCTGAACACAGGAAAGTTTTAAGCACCCGGTCTGATCTCACACCAGCAGTGAGCCAGAAAAACATCACTAGGTCAATAGTTACTCTGGATTGCTGTTAGGTTAGAAGGGGGCAAAACATGATCCAAACTCATTTGCAAAAAGCATAAAACAACATTTTGCAAATTATTGAATTCTGTCACTTTTTAAGACAAGAAAGCATGCTATCAAGACAATGGAATTGCAGTAGCCAAACTCTGTCAGTGTCACTATCGAAAACCTAGAGAAGCTCTCACTGACCATGGAAGTACACCAGCAGTGTAGAGAGCATACACCTTAAAAACCCCAAATCAATCTAAGAAAGCTTCCCAAGGAATGAGAGGTTTTTGTTTTTCACCATGCCCCCTTTCACAAATGAAGTAGTAGATGTTTGTCCATCATACAAAATTGTGGTTTCACTTGTGCGAGAGCACACAGTGCAAGAGCTCAGTTCTTTCCTATTGCAGTTCTGCTCTCAATTTTAGAGAAGTTGTGCCTGCTTTACACCAGTTCAAAGAGAAGGGAATCAGACATTCCATCTTCAGGGCTTTTGTTTCAAAGATAAATGACTCTGTTTTGCAGCTTTCTCTGTGGCTTATTCCAGAGATCTGCTGCCAACTCAGACTGGCTCAGTGTCAAGACTTGACACACAGCAAAACCAGTTGAAAAATAGCAATGCTCCATCTGATCGGCTAATTTGGAAGTTTTGTGCACTAGGAGCTGTAACACTGTGGAAGGTAGCAGAGCCACAGGATTTTTAGGTACCTGTTTCTGTTAGAAGGCTGTGCAGAAGTTTACTCTGTGTCTTTTGGACAGGAAGCAGATGACTCCAGAAGCTTAAACACTGAAAGAAGGGGGAGGGAGTGTATGTGCATGTGTTCATTCCTATAGAACACATGCAAATGTAAATGTGGGGCCAAGCCCAACACATCAATGTGTCACTTTTGGACAGAAGATAAACTGAAGGTCAGCTAAAGCAGTGGTGCTAAGACAAACTGATGACATCCAATTAAAATCTCTTTTGTAAAGAATGGTCTTGTTGCAGAGTTTGGTCCCCCTGTAAAGATTCACAGTTGTTTTATAACTTTTCACAATAAGAAAAGCATTTGCTTCCTGCCTTAGCTTAAAGGCACTGAAAGAAATAGGGCCAGAATCATTTCCTCTGAGGCTTTTCTAGTGATCTGTCAGAAAGAAACACCTCCATAAACACTTGGTACACTTCACCTTCATCAGCAATCGGGTCCACTCTGGTGAATATAAAAGCTTTAAAATGAACCAGACACCATTTCCATAGGGAAATTTTATTTTACATCAGAGTGGACAATCAGATCCACATCTTATAGAAGTTTTCACATGATACACTGTTTTGGAAACAAGTTTTAAGTTAAAGCAACTACTTTATCAGAAATAACTCCTAGAACTATGACATGTGAGAAGCAAAAGAGGTCAGCCACAGTCAGAAACACATCAGCTGTTCATGTCACATTGTAATGTGCATAACTTGTTAAAAAACTACTTAGGCCATGAACTTTAGCATCAGTCTAACACCTGCTTCCAAACAAAATCATTTCCTATGTTCTCTATGCAATACTGAGTGGAAGCTTCACCCTGCAGAGTCTGTATATTAAGTTACGTTGATTTTTTTTCTTTGCTGTGGGAGTTCAGAGCCACTGACTAATCAAAGGGAGAGTCTCCATCTTCCCATCTCCTCCTGGAGCTGAAGAGCAAACACAGTAATAGGAGTGCGACTTTTTTCATCACCCATTGTCAAGGAATGGGTTGTGGTGCTGTTATTCACAGCATGCAGAATTTTATTCCACTGTCATCTCAGCTGTGAGAGATGCTAATTAATTCAGAAAGATTTTTTTTCTTTTCAGGAAGTGTGTGAGCAAACGTAGCTGAAATGTCAGCTTCCACATTTCAAACCTGACAGTTAAAAAAAACCAAAAGAAAACTTTCTACTTGTCAGCTGCTGAGGTTTGCTTGAGGGATACATAGGAACCGATTCCGTGTGGGGTGTCCACCCCCAACACTTTTTTTAAAAACATTTTCTTTCAGGACTAGGACTGCATTTCAAACCTTCTAACAACTGCCTGGCTAAAATAAGTGTTTTGAGAAACTCTTCAATAAAGCACAGTGTGAAACTCCCACTGTCAGTAAGGAACATGATAGCATCTTAGGCTTGTTTTGACCACCCCAGCTGCCCATCAGCTTGGAAATGGCATTGAAATCCTTCTCTTCGAGGGACATCTGAAATCGACTGTGGGATAGCAAGGAGCATGGTCACAGAACAGTAACTCAGCTCTGAGTCCAGCCTTAGCCAAGTAATTTAGGATGGTCAGGTGTTCCCAAGGGATGGACAACATTTTCTGCATTCGTGACTATAGCAGAGCAGAAATGTTACGACCAACAGATGGTTAAATGCATTTTACTTTGGTGACTTCTTAGCAAGTGGTATGTAATTACTTCAGGAGTGACCTGTTTTCATTACAAATAAAAAAAAAATTTAAAATCACAAAATCTTTTACCCTACATCCAAAGCCTTGATACTACTCCCTATCTGAACTTAACTGCTCTTAAAAGCAGAGTTTGTTCTCCTGCTGCTTTAAAGTGCTGATTTCTACATCCTCACTTATCTGAGGGCAAATGGCAGGTCATATGGGAGAATTTAGTCAGCGTTATACCGTCAGCCTATTCCTCCCGTTCTGAGATGCCCACAACCTCATATCAATGGCTCAGATGTGCTTTAAGTGGGCAGACTCTGTATTCAATTATTGTTAAAACAGGGAGTGCCAACTCGATCCCAAAACACTGTGGGGTTTTTTTTTTCAAGCAGGAATGTCTTAGCTTACCGGATTTTGCACTTCTAGGATTCGCTTCTTCAATTTCTGTTCACTGTCATGTAAAAAGACTATTTGAAATTCCCCAGAAAACTCTCCTTTAATTATAAGCTTTCCAGAGCCTCTATTTCAAACAAGGAACAGCTCACATGAGATTTGTGGTTTACAGTGATAGAGCAATAATACCAACCTGTGGAAGCTCTCTAGCTTACATTCTTTAACTGACATAACAAAGGATATTTTTTCCTCTGTAAAGCACAAAATCCTCCAGAAGTTGAGGTGAAACCTGTGTGAGATCATACTGCCAGAAAGAGAAAGCAGTATCAGTCAATCTAGATAACATAGCTTCCATTTAAAGGCCCATTCCCTGGGAGGTAGATACCTTTTATCTTGGACACGGAAATCATCTAGTAGTCTCCCTCCTGCATTACCTGAGGTGTGTACAGACAACATCAAGATTATTATAAACCTTACTGGTAGAAAGCTTCAAGAGTGTCACATAAAGAAAAGACAAAACAGAGGCAATAACAAGTCATCACTTTCTTATAAGACTGAAAGTATTGTGTTGCTGTAGAAATACCTCTTTTATTTGGATTTGGGGTTCTGTACTTCAGAAGATCCTAAGTCAATTTCCAAACCACAGCCCTAGTTCTGAGGAGGTTTAAGGTCAACCATAAGCTTCCTCGCTGAGGTTGTAAATGAACAATGCTTTTTTGTTGCACATTTCCACCCACCCAAGCGTGAGCATCCGTGATCAAAGCCATGGGAAGCTCCAGAGGAGGTCCATGAGCCTAATATCAATCAGCTTGTTGATGCAGGTGAATATCACTCCTTCTACACAAGATAAGCATAAAATCCTGCCTTACTGTTCCATGGGCATGTGTGGAGGGTAAAACACCTAGCTCCTTCCCCACATGGCCACACTGGTTAGACAGGCTCTGGTCTTGGTGCTACACTTGTCGGTGATAAGTGATCTGTAGAAGGCAGTGGATTTCCTATGGAAGCAACATGTTCCTTTTTTTTTTTACTCAGAGTGACTCCAGTAACAAAGGACACTGGCATGGGCCTCTACTTCACCAGTCACATAAATTCTTCTTCCTCACTAACTGCCTGCTGGAAGAGAGAAACTGATTTCGAGAGAAGCCTGAGACACTGGGTAAGAAAATCTCTTGAGGATTTGGTGAAATGCTGAACCCATTACTCGGCAACCATGAAAAGAAACTGTTCTCAGATCCAGCAGTTGAGAAAGGCTGCAAAGTGACATCCTCTCATCTAGATCGGGCAGTGCATTTGTTCTGAGGTTTGGAGAAACAGTAATACTGGCATCACAGTACAGCAAGAAGTGCTACAATATCTGTACTAAGGTGCATCCCTAGAGAGGGAAGAGCAGGCTGGTCTGGTGTACTGCATGATGGCAGTCCACCTTTAAAAGGGAGTTCATTCCTCTATTGCACAACAACATTTCCAATTAGTACCTTCTCCTAGCCCTAAAAGATTGCCATAAGGTTCAAGTTGGGACATGAATAGCTTAGAGAGCCACAGTTCCCCAAACACCTGTTTTCCTGCTTTTGCACCTCAGGAAAATCCTGGTCAGAGTCTGTAGGAATGTGAGGGTCAGTTGGCACAGTGCTGCCTGGAAAGCAGCAGCTGCTATGAATCATATCCTGGGAACTCCACAGAGGGTACAGATATGTCCTCCACAGAGGACAGGACTGCATTCCCTTTCCAGCCCAGGACCTGACTGTCTCATATTCTAAACAAGGAAAAGAATCAGTATATGGGAAAATATTCTAATGGTTGTGCAAAAACTGCTAGAAAACTCTAGTTATTAATAAGTCACTGTCCAGATGGAAAAATGTATTTTGCAGGTTTCCAGAGAGGTATTTTCCTACCTCAGTGCTGTTAAATATTTCCACAGAAAATCTAGTGATACTTTAAATGGGGCAAAAGAAAACTAGGGATCATGCCTCTAACACCTGACACTGGCCAGGAGGCCTGCTTGTACCACAGAATGATAGAACTAGATTTAAGGGTAACGGGAAAACACAAATAGAGCACCCAAGAGGTGTGGGGTAACCCTTTGCTTCTGTTCCACATCCACAGGAGGGCTGTGTTTGAGTGGCATGCTGCACTTCAAAATGAGGTGTGCACAAAGAGGGATATCAGTGAGAACCATCAGATGTCTGGAAACCACATGGCCTGTGAGTAAATATGAAGTGAAGGAGTTGTTTAGCCCAGAAAAGAGTCAGTGTGTAGCCTAGTATGGACAAAAATAGCAAATGGGAAGGGGTCAGTCTGTGCAGCCACATTCCCTTTAATCAGGGCAGATATAGGAGTACTTAAATTTTACCGAATGAAATTTAAACATCATGGACAAATTTTTTAGCTGCAAGGACAATTAAGCATGGAATGAGTGGCCAGGGGAGATGGTGATGTTTCCAGCACAGTGAGGTTTCTAGAACAGGCTAGACAAACAGGTGCTCAAGAATAATAAGCATATTAGTTTTCGGTTATTCTCCAGGCAGTCCCTTTTCCCAGTTTTTTCCTACTTCTTCCATGCGAATTTAACTACTTTTTTACCACGCCACCTGTCCTGCAAGCACCAGCTACCTTTGGAGGGCCTAACAGGTTACGTATCCAGTCCAATCCTTGGCAATTTCCTTGGGTTTGCAATTTACTGTTTCTATGTAAGACTGGAACAAAACCTTTTGTGCCTTACCTTTGAAATACTACCTGTCCACTGATACTAGTTCACATAATAAAGGTGCAACCTGCTCCACATCACATGTCTCAGGAGAACTTAGACCAGCAACACTACTAGGCTTACTCACTGTCCTCCCACTCCCATGTGAATTGATCAGGTCAGGTGCATTGCATAGCATTTTGCAAGGGCTAAAAACCAGACTTGAGTCCTGGCTTGGCTGACAGAGCTTGAGTACAGAGCCTTGCCCAAGGACAACTTCCTCTTAGCTAAGTGACTATCGCTGGCAATCTGTTGGTGGTTTTCACTGTGTCTGTTCCTGCCCTGGAAGCTGCCCCTTTTTAGCATTCTGTGGTCCGGCTGTGTCCAGTGCCTGATGACAGCCTTATGGACAGCTGCTGCAAACACAGTAGGAAGCACATAGGAAAACATGGGTGCACATTCCAACACCTGCTTTCCAAAAAAGCCTTCTGGACCTTAATGTATAGTGAGCACTTTGTACCCGGCTAGAGACAGTCCTTTTTCAGCCACATTGCCTGACAAAACAAAAATCATCCCATCTCCACGTAGTCCAACTGTTCCATAACAGCTGATGCTGCAACAAAACCCCCATCCCTCCAACTGGTAACACACCCCCTGTTAGTAACGCAAGGTGTAGCACTGCTGCTCAGCTCCTGGGGCTTGTTTTACCAAGGCCTTCCCACTCATTTCTGGATGGGGGGAGAAGCTAATCAGTTGGAGTCATCTCCACTCATGAAGATAGAGATAGCCAGGTTAGCCATGATTCCTTATTGACCTGGCATTTCTGTTCACGCTTCTGTATTCACACGCCAGGGATTATGACAACTTCTAGGTAAAGTTCATGCCAGTTCTGCCTGGCCCTGCCCCTGGAAGATTTGGGAGTTTGTCTTGAAGCTAGCTTTAGTGATGGATTATCAGTGACTGACCATTCAAGTAGCCCAGTCCCACAGGATTGTTCTGCTTCCTATAGTCTCTTGCTTGCCCTTGGTTTCTCCTGAAGGTCCCATGTCCAAGGAGCCCTAATCCTCCAGGAAAATCTATTTAAGTTGTCCCTGTAATCAGGTGTATAATAGTGTATAATCTTTGAGGCAGACACCGCACTCCACATGCAAAGAAAGCACTTGCATTTACAATATGAAGCCTGCAAGACAAGTTTTCCTTTAACCTACCACCTGATAAGTGGAGAGTTTTAGCATGGCTGTCAGAATTCCCTGAAGCAAAGGCTGTAAAGAAGTAGGATTTGGCAAGAGCTGCTGTCATCTGCAAGTCTGCCTCTTTGATCCTCCTTACACTTGTGTAATTATGCCAGCCTCTCTGCAAAACAGAACAACAGAGCTGTTGCAAAAAGGCAGTCTCCCTCTCAGTTGCTTTTTTCCTCTGATGGAATTTTTACCTGGTGCCTTTTATTTTTATACAGTAAGAAAAGTCCCGCATCTCCCTCTCCACAGTCCCTCTCTGTGTTACATGATCTCCAATGTGCACACACCAGACCAGACAGTGGGTACTCCACACCGTGTTACAGGTATTTCCGTGATTTCTCACTGTATTTTCAGTACCATGTTGTATTGCACAACTGAAAAGCAATTAACGAAGTCAAGTGGGAAACCTTGTCCTGAGGAGTCACCCATTGCCAACAGCTGACTTGGCTATGCCAAAAGCTGTGGCGAAGCTCCAAGCAGTCTTTCCCAGGGGCTGGCATTCATATACTGACAGTACGTTCATGTACCTTTCAGAACACAGTAATTGAAGACATTGGTCAGACAACATTAATAAAAATTCAGGGGTGTTCCCCATCTGGACCTCTTCTAATTCCTGAACCCTGAAGGTAAGCGTCAGCCAGATTGCTGCATCTTTTTGCCATGCTCTTTTTAACATGGTAACTACGATTTTCCTATTAGTGTATTAACACAGAAGGTTAATATTGAGAAATGAAACCAGCATGGGAGGTTTAAAGCATTTGAAGTCAAAGTCTCCCTTAATTCATGAAGTAAAAAGTTTTATATACCTCATTAAAGTACATCCACTGTGTTAATAATTCAGTATGCATTGAAATATGTCAGGATTAACAGTATAAAAGTACAGGTGGAATACAGAGTCAGACAGAAATGACTGTTTTACTTGAGACCCTTTGTACATCAGATGAAAGCCAAGGGAGACAAAATTATATGTACAACTAGCATGCAAGCTTTCGCTCCCAATTGTGATCAAACTACCAAATCCTTTTACTAATGCTTCACTAGACTGTTTCTGTTTCTCAAAGGAACATCTAAGCTACTGAACAATACTTACTAGAAAGCATGAAATCAGAGCTTCCCAACATGTGCCTTTACAGTTAACATCCACCACAAAATTAGTACTTTCTTTAAGAACATGTGTTTTTAAGTGGAAGCATCTTTGGAATCTTTGAGTAGGTATTTTTAGAATTAAAACCAGACAGAATTTGGACACTCGAGGCACTGCCTTTATTCTGTGTTGGTACAGCAGCCAGGACAATGGGTCTTGGTGGACAACCAGAGCTCCTGTGAACTGACACAGTGTTTCTCTTTTAAAAAAACCAACACTGTCATCTACTAGTGTGGGAATTACGTTCTTCAGAGGATCCTGCATTTTACGCGACTCTGGTTTATGTCCTTTTTAGGGGCAAACGGAACCCTTTCATTTACCAGTACTTTAAATAAAAGGTGCCATTTAGAAAAGACACGGTGTTGGGCTCTCTTTCTCTTGAGATCTGGAGCACAGCTCAATGTTTCGATGCAGCAGTTGCTGGAATATTCTTGAGCAGAATTGGAATGTGGCAGCAAGTACAGTGTTCATTATAAACATGGCACGAATTCATTGACCCAAGGCAGCGGACCAGGTCCAAAGGTTATCAGTTTGTATTTGACCTTAAATACTGGGCTTCCACGAGTATCAGTATTTAACAGGTTTATCCCCTACTGGTGTATCTTATTCTTTGTGTAGTTGTTTATACCAGTGCACAGAGACATGAAGATTTAGCTGGACCAGAGCGGTAACATCTGACATGCACTCACTTAACCCTTCTGTCCTACATATTCATCAGTCCTTTTCCTCCTCTTGTTTTCTGTTTACGTCTGAGATGACATTTCAGACAAGAAAGCAAAAGAAAAGATCATTATTCTCTGCAGCACAAGGGCTAGATTCTCCATTGCTTTCCACCATGCCAGGGAAAGTCATCTGGCTTTACTGCAGCTCAGGAGGAACACAGAGCAGCCCAAGTGCTTTGTGGCCCCTCTTTGAGCCAGCTGAACCACAGCAGGAGGTGTAGTGGAAGGTCAGGTGTATGGCACATTGTCTGTAACCTAAACAAATGCCATCAAGCTGGACTGCATCATGTACATGTGCACTCTGAATACTGAAAAACTCAGTAAGCACACAGAAACTTTCTCAAGACACCTGACCTATAGGAGACAGTTTTCCCGCAGCCATTCACAGAAAGAGACACAGCATTAAGTTGTTCTGCTTGCTTCAGCAGCATTAGCAGGCTCCCTCACTACCCAAGAGCTCATCTTCCCTGCAACCAACATGAAAATTCCTTGAATGCCAGAACAACTATTGCTCTTTCTTGCCCAAACACTGCCCAATACTGTCTTTGGATCCAAATACAGTTCTAGCAAAGTCATTTAAGTGATTAATCAGGTAAAATCTACAGCAGATTGACGCGGAGATCTTGTTGATTGTTACTGAACTGCACTGTAGCAAACAGGAAAATAGCAAGCAGAGCTGCTCTGCTTTCAGCCCATGCTGCAGGTAAAGAACAGCCCAAGCCATATTTGACTAGAAGGAATCTCTACAGCAAAATTTAAAACCTACTGTAATTGTATTGTTGGATGCGCTTCACACCAGTGTTGTAATGCCAGAGGGAGGCAAAGAGAAATTTTCCATTTATTTTTGAAATGCTGAAAAGCCTCCACCAATATTAAGGATGAGATTTGAAGTATTTAAGGAATATAGACTTTGTATGCAGTGCTCCCCAGTGATGCCTGACACCCCAGATGGTAATCCTAAGGCTTAGATAGGACTAGTCACATTGCTTCTGCCAAAGCTTATCTAAATCTCCTTTTGCATTTTTCTGACCCATGTTTTAATGTACTGATAATTTGCAAGCTGCAGGTATTCAGCTTCACTGAAGGAGCAGACAAAGCTTTCTGCTGCAAAACAGTTCTAATAAGCAGTTGGGAGGAAAAACTCTGGCGACATCTCTGCTCTGCAAAACACAGCCTTACTTCTAATACTCATTTTGAGCCATTTCAGCACTACTGTGTACCTCGGTTTTGACCCATTATGGGAGGATAATATCCGTGAACTGTGCATTCAACATGTTCCAGCATTTTAATGAGCTGATACACATTGTTATCAATAGCATATTTCTTGTTTTAATTCCTCGATCCTGACAGTCTGAAGCATGTATTTAATAGCCCAGAAACAGTCCTACTATGAGGGGAATGATGCAGTGCTAAGTGAGCCTGAAACATTAAAGCCTCTTTCAGCTCACCAGCACCTGCACAGGCCCTGAGCACCTCATGCCAGTGGAGCACTGCAAGCTGAATGACACACAGGGCTTTGTTTCAGACAGGTGGCAGAGCTGGGAAGGCAGAAATCTTCCAGGCATTACTCCCATTAACCTCTGTACCCGTTTCCAAAGGGAACTGTCATTTCGCTGTTGGTACGTTTTCATCCGGGGTGTTGCTGACAAGCCGTCGAAGCGTCCAGCCAATACTGCTTGCACAACCACTTGCACGATCATAAGGGAGAGAACAGGAGCTGGACCTGAGAAGGCTTTCGGCCTCCTGCTGTGCTTAGATTATGATTTAATGCTCCAAAGTTGGCATGGCAACCAAATGCTTGGAAACAGAATGTCATGGCCAAGGAACAGGTCCAGAAGAGAGCCAAGCAAAAGCGCGGACCAGCTCTTCTGTGGGCAGATCTGTGCCCTACATATCCGTCTTGTCAGTGCTTCTGTAGCAGCTGAGATTACAGCAGAAGAAAGTGTTATTAATACGCTAGGCAGGTCTGCAATAAGTGAATAGCAAATGTCTTCCAAACACTTGAAATGGACCCTGACGCCTCATTCAGGCTCCTTTTGCTCCGTCCACCAATTGCCACACGTTGCCAGGAGACGGTCTTGCTCCACATGAGGACTTGCCACTGGCTGCCATTGTGCTCTCTCTCTACATCCCCCTCCTCCCCTGTCCTGCTGTTGCTCCCTGCAATGACAGGAGCCTGGCAATGCTATCTTTCTCAGTTCTGACACAATTACTTCTTTTAATTTGGAAGTTTTCAAAAGCTTTTTAGTTTTTCTACAGTGGTCAGCTGAGCAAAATCCCCAACCAGCACAACTCCAGACTTTCAACACACAGGCTGGAAAAGGGATTCAAGGGCCTTAGAGGATAGGGCTGACCTAAAGGGGGTTTAGTGAAGCACACTGTGAAGACCACTCATTTGCTTCATGAGCACTGTGGCTGCATGTCCTGAAGTCTGAGGTATGAAGTTAGGATGTGCAAGTTCTGTTTAGCCTCATTTGTGCTGGGAACTTTGTATAGTCCATTAAAGCATGCACTTGGCTGTTTAAATGTTCCCAGACTTTTGTTTGATCATACAGGGCCTCAGAAACCTCTCTTGCCTTTGGATGTTGGCAAGCTTAGTCCCATGCATATCAGAAAATAAGCCATTCATTCTTCAGCCTTCCTGAGGCACTTTCCTTATACCCCTAAGGAAACCTTTTGGGTGTAGGCTCAGTACATGCCAATACAGTATCACCTTCCCAAGTCTGCAGCTGCCGGTGCCAATCTCTTACTTCAGAGAGCTGGGCTGCTAAGCAGATAAGTGAAGTTAAAGGCTAATCAGTTCCAGGGTTGGTTTGCCAAGTACTGGGAGCCAAGGATCAGTTTATGCTGCCATTTTGGCATGATCTTTCATGGTCAGAACAAACTGAAATGTGGCAGCCAAGGAGGAGACTGCTGTTGTGACGGAGACCTCGGCACTGAAAGGCTCCAAGAGAACAGTGTTGCCAGGGTATAATGAGAGAACATAGTGCTTCAGCTTCCTCAAGGATCTTGGAAAGCAGACAGAAAATGAGCAAGGATTTTAATTCTCTGTTTTAGGGATTTAATGACACAGCCGGTCGCTGTGCTTCTGGGGAGGGCAGTTCCTTTACCTGTTATTCTCAGTGCTGTATCCAGACTGAAGCATCATCTTGTCTTTACCTGGATGAGAAATCCTTTACTGTCTGCAAGTAAATTAAATTGAATGTCCAATCTCCATCACTCCAGTACTTCCTTTTCTAATTCCAGCATTCCTGTTCTCTGTCCCGTACTTCAACATCCCACGCCTTTTCCCTCCCTAATGTCAGAGATTTCCAGATGGTCTTAAACAGACACATACCAGTTCTTCACCTCCATGTCATTTAACACAGACAAACTGACACAAAGAAAATAATTTTAATTAAGTGGATAGGCTAATTAGACTAATTTATTTTATTTCACCAGAAGTTCACTGTTCTGCTTTCAATTCACTCTGGCACCATGGGACACATTCCCCTCATTCTTCCCTCTCATCACTAGGAGCAGTGACAAATGAGTTACATCTTGTTACTGTTTTGAGACTCCACAGTTGAAAAGGACATTGGAAAATAAAGCATCAACCTCACTGTTTCCAGCTTTCAAAATCCAAACCAAGTAGCTGTGTTGTGAGCCAAGAGCACAGGAGTGGATTGTCTATCAGCAATCCCAGCTCTGTGCCTTACTAGCTGAAGAGAAATGGTTGAGATGTTCCCTTATACAAAGTGGAAGGGGAATTTCAGACTACTCAGGCAGCACAGTGACTCTCCAGGGTGCCAGGTGAGTGCAGCTGACCAGTGTTGTGGTGCACATAAAGGTGCGTGGGGAGTACCAAGCTGCTCATTTCACCCTCTCTCACCATGCAGTCCTAATGACCATGTTAGTAACCAAATGAGCTGTGCTTATAAGCCTCACTTATTATACCTGGGGGTTTTTTTTAGAGCTCCATGAGGTAATTGTAGCTTGTCCTAATTCATGAGAACTTACTTTCCAACCCTGCTTTTATGAACATGTGGAACTACATACAGAAATCTTTCAGACACACCAGAGACAGGCCATAGGCCCCGCATAGACAAACTGCAGGTCCCTCAGGGCGTGGAAGGGTTATGTTTGCCTGTCACTGCCTGCCCATCCCTCTCCTTTTGTCTTTGATTAAAGATACAAGCCACGCACTGACCAGCACGTGGACAGCCAGCAAAGTAAGTGGAAGGAGATTCACAAGCACACACACATACAGCTGAGGCTTTGTTCTGGTCGTGTTTACTCGCAAGGCAAACAGTTAGGCATTGTTTCTGTTTGACAAATTGTAACTGTCCAGCTAGGAGGGATCTAGTTCCAGCTGGTTAGAGCTGCTTGCATGTCTTACCTCCTCCCCCTCCCTCTTCAATAACTTACGAATCCATCTTATCCAGGGACAAAAAGAACAAGTACAAGCTGCTTGTTGGATTCCTTCCCGCTTTGAATTGGCACTGACCTCACCAGAGTCCCTACCTTGACTGCCAGCGGAGGTAAGATCCTTATGACACATGGCTTGAAAGGTGAACTCGACAGGTGTCTCAAAGGCATTAGGGTCCTGCACTTGTGTTATTATTAGGAGGAGTGAAGAGAGACCCTTTCGTAGTCGTCACTAAGTGCTCTCAGCTTGTCAGACACTGGAGAACTTGATAGTGTTGGAGCACAGCCATGGGAACCTTGGAGCTGTTTACTGCCTAGTTACTTTTTTGCCTTGTATAGCACCTGCTGCAGCAGGGACTGATCGTCCACTGTACAACACCGAATGTCATGTACAACTCTTGATCCTGATCTTAGAAAATGAGTATGAGAGCACTCTGTTGTTAGAACAAAGCCACTCATTTTCTTTTACACAGAGAAAAGTAAGGTCTGAATGTCACTAAGTGCTCGATTTACATCCTCTTTCCGTGAAGTATATTATGTTAACTTTAGAACATAACTCTGGGGCTTAAGCTAAGACAACTTACTACTTTAGAAGGACATTGAGGCTCTAGTACAGCAGAGGAAGCAGCTGTCTCAAGGACTGTCAATCTCAAGTCTTCACAGAGAAGATGTGGGAGAATCCTATTGGTGCTAAATGACGTGTTACAGATTTGCAAATAGAACCCAGTGGCCCTAGAAATACAGAACCAAACAAATTCCTAGCATAGTCTTGCTCCTAAAGACATCAGTATCATGTGAACTCCATGTGAACAGATGCGTGGTAGTTTCACTGTTGTGTCAGAAAGGTGAATTCAGAAACTCTCAAATCCATTTTCCAAATAATCCTACTTATGTTATATAACATTTAAAAACTGTTTTCCATTTAATTTTTTCCCTTCTCTGTAATTAAAAGCCAATGTTCTTTACCCAGTGCTGAAATGCCTCCAAATAGACACACACAGGGAAGTCATTCAGAGCATAATTTAAAGCTAAACTTGTACCATCATCCAGAACCCTGACCTTTGACTCCTGGCCAAACAGTAGGACTAGCAACTGAATGCACAGTTGATGTGTATATAGTTTGTGCTTATATATGTAGTTAAAAGTAATGCACTTTAAGTACTATAAAATGTGTCACAAAATCCAAATGTAATAAGCAGAACATAAACCCCAAAGTTCTTTACTTCTTAATCCAACCATCAGTACACAAAGCTTGAGAGTGCGGTGTTAACATTTCTGCTGTGTTACATTTAATGTGCTGCTTTAAACTTCTTTGCATGCCAACCTTGTGTGTGAGAGCTCCAAGCTGCGTGACCCCAACATTGATTTCTCGTTTAGAAGGGGAAATTGTTCTTGTGAGCCCTGTGAGGGAACCCATACTTGGCTTCAGTACTGTGAGCCTAGCTCATACCAGCAGATCTGCTGACTGCCCCTCTCACTTGTTCCTCCAGTTACTAAGAATTCTGTAGATAAACTTCACTTTATCTGAAGGGAGGAAGTTGCTGCCGGATGCAGAGTCAGGAAGGACGGCAGCCTATTGCACACAGCAGTAGCTTTAGAGGAACAGTCATTTTCCCATGCAGATGGGAAAACAAGACTGTTAACCAGCCATGTGCCATGCCACTCATTCAGCCTGTACTGCTCCAGCAAACTGGAAGGAAAAGGCTTTTCCCTTACAATTTAATAAACTTTTGAAGGTCTTTGGTAGCCTGAGCTGACAGAAATAGAAGCGTTAAAATTAGAGGCTCTGAGGCAGGGACTCTATATCTTGCAATGCAACAGGAATCAAGCCTTTTCCCCTGCTCTCAACTGCTCATATAACCTTAACTGGTTGGGCTTAGTGATTAACCAAGAACACAATGCCCAGGAAAACTGATAACTGCCGGTCCAGTTCAGCTGCCAGGGGTCAAAGCTGCTAGAGAAAGCACTGTATCCTCAGGAGTTGATCACACAGTTGTTTTAAGAGTCACTTGGGCTATCTTTGGAGGGCACTTGGAAGATTAAGCTGATCTGAAAGAATGCAGATAACCAGGACATTCTGTTTTCGTATGTGCTCTTCTAAGCCATCCTTTTTTATTCATCAAGTAGGAGGTCTGAGGGCAAGTGATAGCAGCTCCCATATCAGGCTGCCAAGCCCTCAATGACATTTGTCAAAATTATACTTTTGACAGATGGCTATCCTTCTGTGGCAGTAAAGCTCACAATGCCCATCCCTAGACCCAGAGTAAAAGTGGCAACATCTCAAAGCTGCAAAGGTAGACAGAACCTCCTCGTTTCAGCTGCTAAGCAGGTAACTTAGGGGAAAGCAAAAAAAAAGAGTAAAGCCTTCAAGGCTTCCAGTGGTTATCCCCCCATTAAAGACTTCTCCCTGGGAGGGCTGAAACAAGCAAACAGATGCGAGGACATGTGCTTCCCGAAGCCCAAAGACAAGCCTCCCTGTACAGAAAATTAAAAAGTGCTTTGCTATATTCCAGCATAGTATAATGCAAGCTCTTGGCAGACTGGCAACCCCAGAGCTGTCTCTTCTGTAGGAAGTGAAGTAAGTGGATCAGGATCTTGTTTACAAGGAGCAGCACTTGAGTTTGGAGATAGTGACTTTGAACCTCAGAAGCTGTGAGTATCCCAAACCTTTGTCCCCTCTACTTATGTCTGCTGCTTTATGGGGGAGTTACGGTTTATAGTTTGCAACGTCATTTTAATTTTTGAATGCTCTAGGATTAAAGTCCTCCAGGACTCACTCACCTTAAGGACCCAAGGCCCATCGACCCAGTCTTTATGCAATCAACAATTTACCTCTTGGCCAGCCTCTCAGAGGCCTTATATCTGCATACGCTGATAAGGCAATGATACATCAGAGGTGCGATTAACTCTCCAGTTGCCTCTCTGAGCTCCTTTAGCTTTGCCCTGAAGCATTGTTACTTTGAAGTGCAAGTCTTTTGCTCCCCACTTATATTAGTCCTTCAGGGAAATCTCCACCTTGTATTAAGTGCAGTCTGGCTGTCCCTCTGCTAGAGAAAGGTTCTAGCAAAGCCCTACCTGGAGCCTGGAAGGAACATCATACCATAATCTCTTATAAGCATGAACAGCCACCCTGCTCTGAGGTACAAGTCACCCATGGCTTGCATGTCACCTCACTAGTCTCTTGGTGCAATGCTCCCCCAATAGAGCTCCATCTCTGGACAACAGCATTTTTTTAATGATGCGGAACAGGTCTGAACTTAATCACGTCACTGAGCCTCCCCTAGTGGAACACACCTGTATAACTGGTAGTCCCAGCTTCTCTCATTCCTGGAGCTCTTAGCTCTAAGTACAAAATCATTATCTTTCATCCCTCCACACCAGCTTGTCAATGTCCCAAGTGCTATTTTATACAGGTTACTGGGTGCAGGATGCTTGGGCTAAAGAACAGGCAGCTGTAACCAAAGTCAAGTGCTTTCGCCGCAGAACTGGGGCTCCATCCCATAGGTAGCCACTGCTCTTGAGCCATAGAGTCAATCAGAGCAGCAGAGCTTTTTTGTGACTGTGATATAATCTTGCTTTCTAAGGTCTTGATACACTTTCTGGACAGGACATGGCTAAATAAAGTGACCTGCACAACCTCAGTGGCAATCTCCTGATTGCACAGGTTAGCATGTTATGTCTTATGCAGTGAGAGACATTTTAACTTATTCTAAAAGCAAAGTCACCCAGATACGCATGGGTGAATGATATTTCATGCTTTCTGAACTCAAAGTCTCTCTGTACACCTGCACCAAGAGACACAAACACCTGCTTGTCCCAGCAAGTCCTCTTCATAATGATATATTTCCCATATTGAATCAAATATCTGGAAAAAATGGCTTGGCAATGAAATCTTAAAATCTGCCGGAAGCCACAGAAAATTTTTATTTTCATCCTTTGAAACCACCTTGATATTCAACCGTACAGAGAATTCAGTGTTTGAGAGGGCTGGTTTTTGGGTGACAGAGGGCGAGTTGCATTTCTCTTCATGCACTGAGCACATGGCCACCAGCGGTGCAAAAAGCAAGATTCATTCCAGACAGGGATGGGAAAGGAGGGGGCAGTGAGAAGCACAGAGACAGACCACGTAGGTGAAACAGGAAGCTCCATCTGCAGAGGAAATGCTTCAATGCTGTCTTAAAAACATTTTGCTATGAAACTCCATGGAGCTATAGAGAGGTGAAAGAAAAGCAGCTTTCTGCTGATTCAGCAGTCTAAAGCTCATGTCCTGCCACACACAGGCTGTTGTCCTTCTCCCTGAAGAGGGGCCACAGCTGTACGAGCAGCCAGAGAGAGGAACCAGCCTCCCATCGAGCAGCCCAAACACAGACACTTCCATTTCATGTGTGCAGGCTGCATGTGGCATTTCAAGTGGTTTCTAGAAGTAGATGAGGCACAGTCATAATCCTTCAGTGGCCCTTCCACTTAACTTGGAAGGAACTTGTTCAGTGATCAGAGCAGCTACATCCTGCAGCATCATTCCCAGTCTGTGTTAGGCTGTCAGAATCCTACCTAGGGGAATGTGGTAGGGCAGCCACCTCAGAAAGAGGCACCCTCAGAAAGAGTCTTGTGACATACAGGTTCTAAGATAAAATGGATTAACTGGATCACAATGAACCTATCTGAACATTCCCACTTAAAGCACTGTTCATCTGCCTTACCTTATTTTAGTGCCTGTGTAAGTAGAGAGGAAGAAGACTCCTTTTTAAGGATTAGAGGACGAAAAGTGTGAGCAATAAGGAAAAACTAAAGTGGCAAGTGTTTAGAGATAAGACCAATCCTTGTGTATTAGGTTGTGATGTCAGGTGAGTCACAGATATCACTAATGCCTTGCATGGTCGCAGCCACACAGCTCCTTCCTTCTGTGAATTATAATCACTACAGGCATTTAGGCTTTCTGACACAGCCTTTCTCCAGGCATTCAAGGGTACTCCCTGTGAATGAATGACAGGGTGAGAATCAGTGAGCACTGTTCTTCCTAATTCAGACATCTCAAGAAATAATTGAAACTTCATGGACCTCAGCTGTAACTGCCCATTTAGTTTGTTAAATGCCAGGACGCCTCTTGTGCAAAAGCAAGTCAGTTTCTTAAAGCCAGATTAGATAATCCCATGATCCCTGGGACAAAAAAATAGGCAGGATTTCCAAGTACAAAGATGGCCCTGTAGTCAACATCTTTGAAGCTTAAGGACTCTTGTGTCGTGCAACCACATCATCTCTGAGTTTTCTCAGAAGCCAATGTAAAGGGGCGCACTCCAGCCTTCGTTCTGTAGAGGGTAAAGCTTTGTTGCCTACTATGCAAGGCTCCTCTCACACAGAGGGCAGCTGTTGTAAGGCTCACACTGGCCCAGACATACACGCACACACATGCATGATCTCCCCAACCTACTTTTGTTGCTCTGGGGCTTCAGCAAAGCCTGTTACCCATTTTGCTGAGTAGTCTTCTATCTAATAACGGTGAAAGGCAGTTTTCAGTTCACTGTCAGTGGTGATCTCAAAATGACAGGCCAGCGAAATATTGCATAGACCACAAAAGAGTGTTTTCCTTGGCAGCATGCCCAACTGTCATATTAATGCTCAACCAACAGCTATTGTCCTTGACAAGTGACTCTGCACCAGCAGAACAGGATCCACTGCGAAAGAGTTCTTCCCGTGTGCTACACTGCTAGTGTCCTCTGAGCCTTTGGGAAGGGTGAAATATCTGCCAGTGCTGGAAAACTGACATCCCCTAAAACCAGCTATTTTACAGGACTCAGGGGCAGTGGTTTGGTATTGGAAAAGAGAACCACTGGCCAGGAGAAGTTAGCTACAGAATGGCGCTAAATGTGCCCAGAAGATGCCTAGGCCAAACAAGACACAGCAGATTGGGGGACAATGAGGAAAGGGCATTCACAGTGTGCAAGGGTAGGAAGCCAAGCGAGCAGACTAGGCAGTGCACTGCTGGCTTCTTTAGCGGCTGGCTTAGAGCAAGGGGTAAAAAGCACTTTGGGGACCACTAAAACACCGTGTTTTGCTAATACCTAATGCTGAAATATCCTGTCTGTGTCCTGCTTTGTTAATGCCCTCTCATTTGTGATGAAAGAAAGTGGAGATTCCCAAATGCAAAATTGGAACATTTTGTTTTGGTGCTGAACAAATCCTTCTCTTGTCACAGAAACCCTCCCACAAAGTTTTCCTTCCATTTTTCTGTGTCTTTCAATTAATAAATGCTTTGTTGTAAAGTTGTCAGCCCTCCTGAGTGAAGCAGGGCACTATCAAACTGCCTAAATACTGACAGTAAGAATTTTACTTCTAAAAGAAGGAAATGAAAGAACATGATGTGAGTCACAGAAAACTTCCCCCATGTAAGAACAAATCTAAAGGGGAATTCTGGGGAGCCAGTGAGACCAGAGAGCACTGGCATGTTAGGCACTTAACCCTCAGATAGCTCTTAGCTTCTGTCCAGGGCCTGCATATCAACAAGGCCTAGAGGAAGTCTGTAAACAGACCTGTAAACAAGAACAGAACTGACTGAGTGTGCCCAGCTTGTGTTTAAGAGAGATGACTTTCCACAGCAAAAGTGACCTTGGTTACGGCTGCTGCCTGTCCACACACTCTGAACGGCCGAAGCCACAGAGAGGTGCCCCCAGCCAGCGCAGTGCCCTGGTGCACAGCACCCCACTCCCTGTTGGGGGGCCCTGTGGGCAGTTCCTTGAGCCATCTGGAAGGTGTCTCAAGGAAATACTTACGTTTCCTACTACTGAGATTGTGGTAGGCTTGAGGTCATGACATGTTATAGTCAGATAAATGGAGGAGCTAAAAGGACACCTACCCATGCTATGTCAGCTGCTTCTGAGGGGGGAGATCTCTGAGCATGAAAAGTCAAGTGGTTCTACTCTTCATGCATTTGTCTTTCAGCTGACAAACTTTGTGGCACCTTGTCTCATCCACAGAGGAGTCTCACCCCTGTCACTTTGATTCTAAGAGAGGAGAGGAAAGATCACATTGTTTTCAAGCACCTGCAAACCTTGGAATAGAATGCTGTGTGTCTGTTTTATTCAACTGTTGATGTTATTATCACATTCTTATTTGGGCTATTAGGCAAACCTTCCCTTCCCTGATGAAAGAGTAAGAACACGCACTGCACGTCTAAAGCAAGAAGATAAAAGAGAAGCTCCATAAATGGTTTTGCTCTGTTTTTGAGCTGGAATCCAAAGGAGAGGTTCATGAATGAGATCTGAGTTTTACAGAAATGCATTACACTTGTGGACTTTAAACAGAAATCTATGATTGCTGTACTCTGACACTTGTGGCTTTTTGGTATTTTTTACATAGACCTTTTCTCTTTTCATACTTAGACAAGGTTGTGCTTCCTTTCCCACCCCAGGGGATTGCCGATGAGGTTTGAATAGTCATTTCTTTTCATAAATTGGGAAAGTGTTACCATTTCTGTAGCTGAGTCACCTATGCATGATCGTAGCTTTAAAGACACAATTTTCAAAGGTGGCTGGGGATTTGACTACTCAATTAAACCAAGAGAAGCTGAATCTCCCAGTCCTCCGAGGTGCTTTGGGAAAATCTCTTGCTAAATGTAGCAGCTTAATGAAGATCTAAAGATACATAAAGACATTTTCATCTCTTTGTGCTGAAAAATCAAGGGCTACTTCCGCACCGTGGAAGCTTGACAGGCATTAAAGAACATCACAAACTCCCATAGAGACAAATCTTACACCATTCTTCTGGACTGCAGTTCAGTTAGTAGTCCTTTGTTTCTTTCCTGAAGCATGGCTAAATTATAGGGCTAGGGCAGTATATCTGCTGTATTTTGGGGCTGCCTTTCCACAGGCAACATAGAGAATAGCACATTAGAGGTCTGCAGCAGACTGTTTGGATTCAGGAAGTGTTCATCCAGGTCGAGTGGCTTGATTCAAGCTCACACCTCCATATTTCCATTCTTATTCATAAGTAAAATAAGAATTGGCCGTAGAACACTGACATGAAAGCTGTCAGAGCACTGAGGGCCCCAGGTGCTCCTAGTTGCCCTGAGTAACTACACCCTCTGCTTGTTGGCCTAGCAGTCTTACTTAAGCTCAGTCTCAGGCACTGGCTTTTTTTCTAGTGCTATGCTGTTTGTTTGGTTTTATTAGTCTGTCTTGCTGTTCTGAATGTATTTCAGGGTTGTCTTACCGCTGCCGGTTGCCCTCTTACAGTTGAGGTGCTGCAGTTGCCTTCATGAGGCCTGCTGTGCCCTCGGCCTGCTCTACTGAAGCCATGTGGGGCTGTGCCCCGTGGCCTGAGGGCACAGCCATGCCTGCTGATGGTTAGCTGGAGATTCTAGCTTGCCTGTTTCTGTTACTCCTTAGGACAAGTGTGCAAAGCTCCAACCTGTCACCCATCCCTGGCAATGGGTAACAACAGCAGGGCTTCAGTAAAATACATGAGAACCAGGTCGTCCCTGTTACCAAGTGTCAGGTACCACTGTATTTACAAACACACTGTAAGCTTAAGTACAGCTGTAAGTAAGGTTATGATTGCTCTGTAAATTGTCATCACACTTTGTTGACTGGTACATCCAACATGAGTCTGTAATCACTTCAGAGGACTTTGCTATCCTATTACTGTTTACATATTGAAAGCTCTTTAGTTTACAGTTTTGTTTGGTGCCATTTCTTTTCATTTAGTCCCTTGACTTATTTCATTTAGAGCTGTACACATGAGCTTGATGAGTCATCTGGTTGAGAAACATGATGAGAATCAGAGCAATAGCTGGTGGGTTGTTCTGTTTATTGATAGGCTGTATTTCCCTTAGCACGAGCTATAAACAACAGATGACTTATGGAAAGAAAATTTGTAGAAAATGATGCATTTTATCTATGTAAAGGTTGTCGGTGACATTCAGAAAACATGATTTACACAAATTCTGAAGTTCACACCATAGTAGAGAATTGCAAAACACGTCAGTCTGGTAGCTCCCTTATGTTTTTCTAGGCTGAATCTATGAAGTGGTTTGGCTTCAGGGATAATACAATCCAGATGTTGGCCTACAGGGAGCAAAAGTATTTAGTAGGCAGAATAATTTCCCTTTTTTCTCAGTGATAAATTCACCAGATTCCCCTCACCTTGTGAGAAAGGAACACACTATGCTGAACAGTAGCAACTCGACAGGAAGCTCTTCATCCTATCAAATCGCTCACTTAAACAAGTTGCTGACACCCACCCAATAATGGCATCAGGCTTTGTTTTTGCCAAGTGTTCCTGGTGTGGGAAAGGGGGAATTGGGATTCATTTTTTTCAAGTTTTTGAAATCGGGTGTATTCACTAAGCAGATGCAGGTTGGGGTGATTTGCTGTGACAGGGTGTGCAGTCTGTCAGCAGTCAAGTGCTTAAGGGAGGGGGGAAGCTTTGGGATTTATTTGCTTGGAGAGTATCATATCTAATTGTTAGGGAAAACTCCTTTTCCCCACAAGTTGGCTAGCTAGCACGATTCTGCACCTGTAGGCTTTCTACAGAAATTGGCTTTTGCACTAGTTCATCCCCTGAGTGCATTCTGGTGATGTTTACACAGTTGTTAAATGCTGTAACACAAAGTCCATTCAGGAATGAAACTGGGATCTGCTTCCTGATGCCATGATAATCCAGGTGTGTTTCCTTGACGTTGTGTTTCAACTGGTTTTAAGTGGGCTTTACTATAGAAAATATGAAAGTATACAGACCTGTGTTGCTGGAAAAACACTGCTAAGCCTGTTAGCAAACCTTTAGGGGGATATGCGATAAAGCAGTGGGCGTGGAAGGTTTCTTAAGTAGTCTGATACTTGCTGTAGTCTTTTGTAAGTGACCTCTTGTTTCCTGTGCAGCTCAGGGCAAAGCTCCCTTTCATAGCTCTTTTATGAGCATTGTTACCTTGTCTTGAGTTCTGCAAGTTGAAGTTAATTGACAATACTGGTGGTCAAAGCTATTGTCCCAACAGGTAGTGCGTGTTGGGAGAAATCTAAATCACACTCAAGTCATAGGGAGGATATCTCTTTTGGAGTACAACCAATAAGGTGCAGCAGGAAAATGCAGGCAGGGTGTTAATCTGTCTTCCCCACCTGCTGTCTAGAGATTTCAGACAATTTCTAGCCAGTGGTTACGTTTAATCTACTGCCTGTATGGAAGGATTTTAGTCAAGGTGGGAGCCAGACATGTGAAGAACCTGTCACTTGATTTGCAAGTGGCTTATTTTGTTTTATTAAATCTTGGGCCAAGTTAAATACAGCAGCCCTGGGTACAAGGGAAGGTAATTGTTTTACAAAGCTGGTCTGTAGGGAACTTAGTGGAGATGGCTTTTAATAAAAAGCATCTGGAAGGATTCTGTGGTTTAATTGAATGGCCACTCCACAGAGCAAGGCACGTGCTAAAGCTGGAGGGTGTGGCTTAAGCTCTTCACTGTCAAGTATGGCCATGAACACATCATCCTGTGACAGCAATTTTCTGGCCCAAATGGGTACCTGCCCCAGCAAGTCTTTCCAGACTCCTGCTGGGAATATTTTATGGAATGCTGTGAGGGGCTTCCCAGTTGTGTGCCTGCAGGCAGGCCTGCCCTTGTAAGGGCTCCATGTGTCCGAAATGAGACTCATGGCCTTGCTGTACTTTATTTCAAGGGATGCTTATGGAAGCTGCCAGCTTCTCTCTGGAGACACATCAGGGTGTGCATGGCAGCAGGCTGTGTGCAGTGCCAGGCTGAGCAACCCGGCTCTGCTGGAAAACCATCAGAACCAGGAAAAACTGTACTGCCTAGGAGGAGCTGGGAAGATGATGGAAGTTCCCTAAGCAGTCTTTCATCGAGAAGATGGCTAGATATGCTTCTCTTGCCCTTGTTTCTAAGTAAATGCTTTGGTGTGATGTTGATTTAGGAGTCACAGCAGTGCTGATCCCTTTGCTTATCTGGTGTGACAGGCATGAGCTCTATAACTGGCTTCCTTTGATCAAGGGTGGGCACATGTTCGTGGCAGCAGCTCTCCTAGGAGACAAACTGGAGCCTGGATCTAGGAGTATTGTGGAGCTTGGCAGACAGCTGTTTCTCCCAGTTTGATGCAGTGCCTCATGTTCCATTCCCAGCATGTTTCTTCTAGTGAGGTGACACCACCTGGTGCCAGCCTGCAAAGCTGCCTCTTTCTCTCCCTGTACACAGCCACCTGCAAAGAGCCTGGGCCAGTAGTGCACTCAAGCTCAGGCAGGGAAATTCAGGCAGGACATTATGGACTCAGTTTTCTCTTAGCAGTGTTCCCACACCTCGGTGACAAGGTTGCACACTGGGTGTGGGTTTACATAGAGGTGCTGAGTGCCTTCATGAAATCCTGACCAGATCTGGCAACTGGGAGATGAGAAAGCAATTCTTTGCTCTGCACCTGGTCTGATATTTTGTAGGTCATGAGATCACCAGCAAATAGGAGATGACTGTCTTCAAACCCCAGAGGTATAAAATAATGCCAGTGGGGTGTGTAGGGTGGGAAAGTGTGAAAGTATGGAAGGCTTCACAACTTCTTATTGCAGCTGTAATAGAAGAGAGGAGAGAGGAAAGGTGGGGAGGGGAGGCAAGGCAAGGCGAGGCGAGGAGAAAAAAGAAAAAGAGTAAAAGAAAAATAGAAAAGGGAAAAAGGAAAAGAAAAAAGAAAAAGAAAAGAAAAGAGGAAATGACCCTTCACCACAGTAACAGGTATTTCCCTTTTGTGGTAGCCTGGTAGATTTAGGGGGTTTCTGGAACACATTATTGGAAAGGGCTGCTTTAGAGCCTACATCCTTAACTGCTAGAGAAAATGATCAGAGTAGCAGCAGCTGAAATAACAGTGTGGCATAAAATCAGAAACATTCATGCTTGCTGTACAAACAGACAGGCAACAGAGAAGCTCTGAGAAACTATTAGTATTTCTGGAGAATTTCTGTGAGCTTAAACACCCAAGCTGAAGTGGGAGTGACCATGCAGATTCTTCAGCTGTTAGAGGACAGGTCTTGCCACTTGGTCCACATGTGAGAAACGAAAACCCGCCCTCTTCATCAGCTGGGTGCTGGGGAGCTGCTCTGTGAGCAGGGACAGAATTGTGGGCAGTTTTACTTCATCTCCATGGTCTTAGATTTATGCTGCATAGAGCAGTGCATTGCCATGTGCTTGCCAGTTTGTTGTGATTTCTGCCTGCAGTTTCAAAATCTCTTCGTAAGGTTTCCCATCTCTTTTTGCTCTGATAATAGGTATTGGGACATGTCTTTAAATGTCCAACTGCTTCTCTAGGACTTGGAAAATCTGTGACTGGCACTTCCTAGAATGAAGATGGTAGCAAACACATAAGCAAACATAAGCAAAACATCATACTCAAATTTGAATTGATTTACTGCAGAAGAATCCAGGGTCTGGGCAGTTTGCTGGCAAAACACAGCTAGAAAATTGGAATTGGAGGAGGCTTTACTGTTACCACTGCTCCAAAGTTACATCATATTTCTTTAATACCATACAGCTGCTGTAGGGCTGGTAGTGCTTTCAAAGATGCTGCTGCCTTGCAGGCAGCCACAGACTGTACTTGGCAGAACCAGCCTCTGATAATTTTTAAGCACAGACCACAGCATGTGGCAAAATAACTATCAGCAACTGCCTGAAGAAACCCATTAAAATAAGCATCTGTTTATTCTGATGCTTAATGAGAAAGCAGTTAAGAGTGCTGCAATTTTATACTTACTTAAACATTGAAGAGCTCTGCAAGGTGAATGACAGTAAACTGGGGTAAAACAAGTCTTGTGTTCATTTAGAGGTTGCCTTCAGGTACCTACTTAGAGCTTGTCAGCACAGAGGCTGCGTGGAGCTCAGAAGTGTGAGACTGCCCGAGAGGGAGAACAAGTCGAAACACAAGACAGTGATGCTTGTGGGGCATTTCTGGAACAACAGCTGTTGTTCTCAACATCAGTCTCTGCTGTTGTTAGCTTGTGATCCCTCGCTTTTTGGATTTCTGACCTAAAAACTGATGTGTGGAGGTCATATTTGCTTTAAAAAAAGCAACAAAGTTGTTGTGTTTGGGGCATGAGGGTTGGGTAGAAGATGATTGTAATTATTTCAATGGAATTCTGAAGAATGAACCTGCTCAGGCTCATCTGTTGGAGGTTTTCTTTTTTTCCCCCCTTATTTTACTAAAGGACTAAATTTTTAGGAAACTTGCTAGAGTTAATTGCCTGTTAGACATGTAAGGTCGAGGGCCCCTGTTATGGTTTGATTGGCAGTGGTTTAAACAGATCCTATCAAAATGAAGCAGTGCTTTAATTGTAGCTGATGCTTTTAAGTTTAAGTGAAGGTTTTGTTTTCTAAGTTCATTAAGATACCAACTGCAACTTTTTTTCTAAGGAAGTCAGGTCCAGGGACATTTTAGATTACCCTGAAAAGGTTCTCAGTTAGACTACAGGAATGAAAATAAGTGTATGTGGAAGGGTTTGCCCTAGGTAACCTGAGTTTAGCTTCATTATCTTAGCAGAGCAAACTTCCTTAAGAACATGTGATTTATGATGGAGATTTTCATTGGAGAATATATGTAGCTAACATAAAAGCTGCTTATATGTACATATATTTGCAGAATTTCCGAATAAATCCTGATGTGAGAGTACAGCACTTGGAATAAATGTGGTGATGCCAAACTCTTGAGGGGGAAAGGGGACTTGGAAGATCCCAGAGGATACTTCATCAGTGTCTGAAGTGAGTCTGCAGCATCTGTGCATACTTAATGTTCCCTGAGGACTAAGTCACTCTGTTTCTGATCACACCAGTGAGCCAAGTGTAGAAACCAGCACCATCCTGAACAGTTAACACTTAAAGGGAACATGAAAAGGAGTGAGGTGTAGGACACAGCCATGAGAGCTACCTGATCTTGCTGTTTCTTCATGCCTCAGGTTAGCAGCACCAGAGGGAACGCAGGTAGTGAGTGAGCTGATGACAGTGATAGCACTTGAGTACTTCTGAAGGGGAAGGGTTTCATCTAGTGAAAGTTTTGTAATGACAGGCATCTTTTGGTCAGAATAGTGTTTTTTGAGGAGTGCGTTCATGAGCTGTGGTGGTGCCCAGCACGAATCCTCTTCCCTAGTGTGGTGGGTTTGT
>WBMZ01017562.1:0-15254 GCA_013400975.1 Atrichornis clamosus | reverse complement strand
CTGGCTCGCGCGCATGGCCACGGCGCTGCGCAGGGCCTGTTCCTTCCCCCTGCGGCTGCGGTTGGCGGCGTCGGGCCGGGCTCGGCGCGGCTCCGCGGGTGCGGCCATGCAGCAGCTTCCGGCCGGCCCCGAGGGTGGCGGGGGCTGGCTGGGCGCACTGCGCTTTGACAACCTGGCCCTGCGCTCGCTGCCCGTGGACGCCTCGGAGGAGGGCGGCCCACGGGCCGTGCCTGGCGCCTGTTTCGCTCGAGTGCGGCCCAGCCCGCTGCAGAACCCACGGCTCGTGGCCATGTCGCTGCCGGCGCTGACGCTGCTGGGGCTGGAGGCGCCCACAGCCGACCCGGCGGCGGCCGAGGCCGAGGCAGCGCTGTACTTCAGCGGGAACCGGGTGCTGGCGGGCGCGGAGCCCGCGGCGCACTGCTACTGCGGGCACCAGTTCGGCAGCTTCGCGGGGCAGCTGGGCGACGGCGCCGCCATGTACCTGGGCGAGGTGCTGGGCCCGCGGGGCGAGCGCTGGGAAATCCAGCTCAAGGGCGCCGGCATCACCCCCTTTTCCCGGTAAGGCCCGGGGGAGCGGGGCGGAACGGTGCCGAAACAGCGGTCGAGGAGCGATTTTGGAGGCGCAGCGCGCGGTGCCCCCTGCTTGGCTCGGTCGCTGTGCGGGGATGACGGGGACGGGCTTGCCGGCCCGCAGATCGCGTTAGCGAGGGGCTGGTGCCGTGCTGAGAATCATTCCCTGTGGCAAAGGTCATCTCTTAAGCCCTAATCGTTTTTTTTTTTTTTTTACTTAGCAGCAGCAAGTGTGATGCTTAAATGGTAGACTAGGAGGGCGCAAAATTTTCCACTAGAGAAAGGAGTGTAACTGCATCTCCTTCAGGTGGCAGGTTACTTCTGCCCCTGCTTATCGTCCTGTGCGGGTTTCCCCCTTTGGGAGGATGCAGACCGTGATGACAGTGAACAGAGCAATGTGTAATTGCCGCCCTGTGGTCCACTCAAATGGTATTCAGATGTGGGTGTTTGGTTGTGCTGCTGGTCCTTGTCCTCATTCTTCCCAGCTGTGGGAGGGAATAGTGGAAAAGTCCCCAAAATGCCATACTGACCAAATCCCTGCAATGGATGCGTATCTTCTTAGTCATACTAGCCTGCAGTACTTGAAATATTTCAAGTAATTTTACCCACTTGGATTTCCCATATTTTCTGTCCTAGCTGTGCAGAGGCTCAGTAACACCTTAGTTTCATGTATGTGGTCCTCTGAAGGCCTTCTTCAGGTCCATGAGGATTAAGGAAATCACACTGAAAATTCCAGATACGGTGGTAGCGTTGTAGATCTGCCTTGGGCAGCTCTCCTGCTTGCGTATGCCTTTGGAAGTACTGGGAGTGTGGGCTGAGAACCACCCGTGTCTGTTCCATTTACTTAATATCTAATAAAAAAGTTTGTTATTTTCTGTCTGTTTAGGGGTTTTTTTAATGCAGCTGCTATGCATGCCCACATTTAACACCCCATTTCTAGATTGCTTACCCAGGAAGAGTCAAAATAATATTTTCCATTATATTTCATTTTACTAAGAGGAAACTATTGACTTGATAAAAAATAAAATAGCTATAGCTGTCCAAATTTTTACAATTTTTTTGAAAGACTATTGCGTCAATAAAACCAGCAGAGTTAATAATTAGAAGGGATATGTGTAGCTGAAAGGTTTACTTTCTTCTGTTACATGCAGTCTTCATTGCAAGTTTGTTTTGTCCATCTAATTGACCTTTAGCAGAAGTTTGAAGGTCCAGCTTTTGTTTTCAGATCTGCCACTACTTTATTGTGTGAGCATGAACAAAATATGCTACTTCTAGGCTTTTGTTCTCTGCTGCTACAGAGGAGATAGGAGTTCCTGCCTTTATAGCCTAGAAACTGTCTGTGTCTTCTTGCTGCAGACAAGCCGATGGTCGGAAAGTCCTGCGGTCGAGCATACGGGAGTTCCTGTGCAGTGAGGCTATGTTTCACCTGGGAATACCAACAACGCGGGCTGGGACGTGTGTGACGTCTGACTCCAGAGTCGTCCGTGACATATTTTATGATGGGAATCCAAAAAATGAAAGGTGTACAGTTGTTCTGAGAATAGCCTCTACATTTTTAAGGTAGAAGCCTATTTTGTTGATTGGTTTGTTAGGGTTTTTTTTCTTTCAAAACCAAGCACAGCAATCTTTTAAAATACCATTTAAAGTGTATTTCCCTATCAGCACTGTTTGTGTGTTTCTTGTTCTGGAGGCTTGGAACTTCTTTTGCTGGGCTGTGGGAAGCTGCTTTTCTTGCCCAGCAGATAGGATGAGCTGCTGTCTTTACACAGAGACAGATAAACACTAGGGATGCTAGTCTGGTAGAAAGAAGTAAGTTCTGCAGACTTAGGAAGAGATTTTTCATGTTTATTCCTGTACGGAATACATGCTTTTTTTTTTAATATTAGCAGTAGTAGTGATTATAGCTCTATCCTTAATTCCAGTTCTAATGTAGTACTGTCAAAGTTTGTGAGTACTTTCCCTGACTGAGAAGTGTATGCTCCTGCTCCAGCAGAAGCCATTAGGCATTTCAGGAAGTTGCATTTCTTCTTCTAGGGTAACAGAATATTAGAGGAAGGTGAGGTATAAGAAATACGTGCCTTCATATGTACATGTATATGTGTGTATGTGCCCGTTTGTGTGTACATATGTGGAAAATCTATTTTATGTGCTTGATGTACAGTCTAGTATTTAAAATAAATCCACTGTCTGCATATTTACTCAGGATAAGAGTTTTTCTGTAGAAGGGGTTGTAAGAAATTTTATTGAGCTGGTGCTCAGTACTGGCAGGGTCTGTCAGGTTAGTTATGTGTGGATGTATGAGCTTCCTTGCACCGAGTCACTGAGCCTCACCAGGTCCGGTGTAGGAATCTTGCAGGTCTTTTCTCTCTGTTAGTTGAAGGATTGCTGTTAAGTGATGATGTGCTGTTATTGCAACAAGAGTAAATGCTTTTATTACGTGCAGTATCAAATGAAGTTAATACTATCAGATAATTCTAAAACATGTTTTTATTTTGAAATAGATTTGGTTCTTTTGAAATTTTTAAACCTCCGGATGAATACACTGGACGCAAGGGTCCCAGCGTTAACCGAAATGATATTCGAATACAGATGCTTGATTATGTGATCAGCACTTTCTACCCAGAAATCCAGGAGGCTTATTCAGACAACAGTATTCAGAGGAATGCTGCTTTCTTTAAAGAGGTAAGGAAGATCAGATTCTTTTCATAAATCCCTAGCAGTCATCCTTAGGAACTTCATCTGCGAGCACAGATCACTTGAGTCAGTTAATACTTTGTATCACTCAATTGTCTGCACACTTCCTTTCCTTGAAGAAAGCACTCTTAGTAGACCTGCTTGTTGATGGAAGCAGTGTTAATATTAATCTAACCAATGAAAGTGGTTTAACCTTCTTAATAGAAAATCATGTTTTCCCTGCTCTGGGCAAGCTTCCAAAGGCTTGTCTCCATTTGTTGGGAGTGTCTTAGACTGTGAGAGGGAGTTCTGGGCCTGACTGTCAGATGATGAGTTGATGGTGTGGAGACATCACTTGCAAGGCATTGTTTTGTAAAATACTGAGAATGCTGAGTCTCATTTTCCAAATTACAAACAGGAATGTTGACTGCAAATGACTTTAACTTCAGACTTCAGAACTGAAATGTCTAAAGGCAGTTGAGCGCTCTTACAACTAACCAGCAAACAGACTAATTAAAAAACACCAGTGTCTAATACTTGACTAGTCTTTCTAAAAGCTGCTGTGGTGCTTTGAAATCTGAAATGAACTGGTATGGAGTGCGAGAATGGCTGAAGCATGATGCTGGTTCATAACAGACCAATAAGAGGTCAAAAGCCAGGCTTAAAATCTGACATTCTCTGTTTTGTTTTCTTGCCTTTGTTTTTTTTTCCTGTATCACAACCTGTGCATACTTGTAGTTCTTCAAAAGCAAGCTGTGGCTTGGTTCACCACTGTGTGCCAAAGAGTTTAACTCTGCTGGACAAGCCTTTTGTGTTTGAACAATTGGGGCTGATGAGGAGAACCATGGCTTGTCATTCACTGTGTACATGTCCAGCTCTGTAGCTGATGGCACGTTTACTTCCTGATGGCAAAAAAGTCATGGGACTTGGGAATCTTCTTGGATGTGTGTGTTTGTGCGCCCAGTCCTGCCTCTTTTCTGCTTTTGGCTGCTTTTCCTGGCCCAATTACTGTTGGTTTCCTTCTCTCTCCTCCCACTCCCATTCCTGGCATCCTTTTCTTGTTTCCCCATATCCAGTTTTTTGTTGTTCTCTTCCCACCTCTGCCTGTTTACACTCTGTGCTCTCTGTGCTATCATTGCCTCCTCGTGTTTTCTCTCATCCTTAGTGGAGACTTTCTAGACCTCTTTTTCTCCTGAAAAGCACCCCAGTCCCTTCTCTAATTTGACAAACATCATCCATTTCTTAATAATGGGCAACTGCTATCACCTCATCTCTAACTTGTTGTATCTTTCTTTCTGCACTGTGGAGGAAATGCAGAAAAAAAGTACCAGTGATTGCATTTCACAGCACTGTCTAGAAAGCAAACTTCATCATCTGTACTTCCTAAATAGCTTGTAGTTGTTTAAATTTAAATGAGCACGTCCTTCAGATAGTGCTCTTATTTATATATACACCAGACTTATTTTCTAGTTCAGCTAGCAGTAGAACGATGTCAATCAAAAGGAATAAAGCTCAAAGAGAGTGCAAAGCTGTCTCTTCCTCATCAATATACCCATCTTTGAGTGGCACCCAAGCTTTAATTGCTTTTGGGCACTCTCATTAGGGGGATTTCTTTTTACCAGAACACTGGTGGTGTGTGATGCATCCATACAAAGACATTCAGCATCAAGGACTGCCTTACCATTGGAGTGTTTTCATCCCAACCCTGGTGGCCAGGATTTTTTTATTTTTAACTGTTGTCCTGGCACAGAGCCCTTGTGCAGGGCATGTCTCTCTTACTGGTTTATGGTCTAAGTAATCAGTTTTGGACACATGTAGCTGGCTGCTGGCTTCTGACTGCCCTGAACCAGCATTCAGGGGAAATGGGTAAAGTACTTACCACGAGAATATGGTAAAAAGTAGAAGTGTGGGATCTCAAGGTGAACCAAAAGGTTCTGTTCCAACCATCATTTGTGGTTTTCAGAACCAGTAAGGGCAAGATTTGTCTAATTTTTCTTCCTTACTTTACTGCATGTGTTTTTAAAAAAAAGGACAACTGAAAAATTCTGGGTTTGAACACAGAGGCATAGAAACACCTAATGAAACAATTCCTAGATGGTTTTTTGAACGTTAATGAAATACACTTACACTGCAGCATAGAGCAAATAGTTGCTTTGAATTTCTGTACATTGTTACCTGTTTGGGAAGATGAGTGATTTTGTCGATGAAAATAATTTGATTTAAAAGTTTTAGCTAATAGCAACATAAAATTTTTACTTACTGCAATTTAGTAAAGTATTTACAACTACGTATATTTAAAAACTGTTTTAACTTCCTGGATTTTAGATTTTTAGAGTTGTAGTTCACAGGTGGGTTAATGTATTCAAGTAACTAGGACTACTTTAAAATATTACAGTATTTATTTGAAGGGTGGAACACATGCAGTGATTGCTGTCAATTCCATAAAAATTATTCTCAGTTAAGCAGTGGAGAAACTCTGATGAAGCATGCGTTCAGTGAATAATTGCATTTAAATAAAATTGTCATTCTTGCAATATTTTAATTTAATCTTAAATTAATCTTTAACATTTCCACTCTCAGAACATTGAGAGAAGTGCTTATCAGGGCTAAAACTTGTTTGCAGGGAATAATTTTTCTGTGTAAATCCTTGAACTTCCTGTAAATCACTCCTACATAGGAGGTAAAACAAAAAACCAATTTTGCTTATGTGATCTCCTGCCTGTAGTTACTCCTTAAAATTAGTAATAGGCAAAAGAATATATTTGTACAATGACTAGACCAGTATGCAAGTTTGGTGTCACACAGTTTATCTTATTTCAGCATTCTGTCTCCAGTGCATTTTAAAGCTGTTAAATTGACTGGCAAGTCAAGCATGGAAGGACAGAAGGCAAAAGGAAATTGGAAGCAGAGAAATAGGGCAGTTACTGATAAGGAGGAGAGAGGCAAGCTGTCCTTAAAATATTTGTGTGTATGGCATACTGCCAGCATCTGCTTCCACTGGAGCTGTAAAAACATCAGATCAGACTAGGAAATGCCTGGAAATATGTGAAAGTATTGGAAATACATTGTAATGAAAAATGAAAAAAAAGTATTTTATTTCAGATAACAAAACGGACAGCAAGGTTGGTTGCTGAATGGCAGTGTGTGGGGTTTTGCCATGGTGTGCTGAATACAGATAACATGAGCATAGTTGGACTAACCATTGACTACGGCCCTTTCGGATTTATGGACAGGTCAGTGTGGCAGCATTATTTGGAATATGTGTATGTACTTGCTATGTAGGACAATCCTGGTGTTCACGGTTACTTTAATACTTTAAAGTAGTTTTATGAATTCTCTTTATGGCAAAGTAGATTAAGATAGTTCTAGCTGTCCTGTAATTCTTCTTTTCAACATACTTTTAACTGTGTTCACAACATCTCTAGGTTTTAGACTGTTCTGGTAGCCTGTGCATTTTGGAAAAGAATCAAGGAGTATTTTCTTTCAAATTTTTTAGTTCCTAGAGCAGACTAAAATAATGAAAGTACTATTTCTCACAGTATTGGTGTCCCGATAAGGAGAAGAATGTTAACTGTGTCTTCACTTGTAGGTATGACCCTGAGCACATTTGCAATGGCTCTGATAATACAGGGCGTTATGCTTACAACAAACAGCCAGAGATTTGCAAGTGGAACCTGGGGAAACTTGCTGAAGCTCTAGTTCCAGAGCTGCCCTTGGAAATAAGCGAACTCATCCTGGAAGAGGAATATGATGCAGAATTTGAGAAACATTATTTGCAGAAGATGAGGAAAAAACTAGGCTTAATCCAGTTGGAGTTAGAAGAAGATAGTAAGCTGGTGTCTGAACTCCTTGAAACCATGCATCTCACAGGTTAGTGAACAGCACAGAAGGTGCTTATTTAATAGCCCATCAGAGTCTGTTATCAAACCAAAATATAATCTATATCTTGACCTTACAAGAAAGTAGCCCTGTGCAACTACATTGTCATCTGGGAGAAAAATAAAAGACTGAAGATAATTACTTTATGATGAATTGTAGGGTAGTTGTTTTCTTATACAGGATCCCTGTCTTACATTTGCACCCTCACTGAGAGAACAGTTTATTTTCCTCTTTAGAATGGTGACCTGTACTGCTCTGGGGGGAGGTAGGAAGGAGGTATGGGACCTGCTTTCCTGCTGATTTATTAATTGCCTGACTCATAGTATTAACTTTTTCAGGTGGAGACTTCACAAATGTTTTTTACTTGCTGAGTTCATTCTCAGTAGACACTGATCCTTCAAAATTTGAAGATTTCTTAGAAGAACTTACAAGTCAGTGTGCTTCCGTGGAAGAACTGAAAGTTGCTTTTAAACCACAGATGGATCCAAGGTATTACTCTGCTTAAATGCTTTTGGCTTTTGCTTTTACTTTCATCATAACCATAAGGAACTCTGCATGGTATGTAATGTCTGGCTGATTTTAAGATTGGAAATGTCACTGTTAAGTAGATGCATCATGATTTACAGCAGTGACTTTCAGTAGCTGGCTCTTGGGATGAAGTTGTCTGAGCTTTTGTTTGGTCTTTTTTTAAAAATTTCCTTCCCTGTCTCTGCTGACTGAGGCAATGAGAGTGCCAAATAATTAAGTGATACAAAAGTATTTTACATAAGAAATGGGTTTGAACTACAATGCTATCATGTTCTGCTAATGTACTGTCAGCAAAAAGTCACTTTCAGCCACCGAAGCTCTGGCCTAAGTATAACCTAAACACACACTTTAGGTAGTTTAGTCCATTTCCATTTGTTCTGCAGTCCAGCTACTTTGAGCATGGAAAAAGAGCAAGTCCTATTCAGCTGCTGCGTATAACAGTGATTGCAGCAGTTTTTAACTTTGCAGAGATGTGGAAAAAAAAATTAAGGTATTTTGGGTATGCTTCTCCCCTTCTTTGTTTAGTAAGTGCTCCATGAAGGTAATAAACCTACCAAATTCTTCAGCTTTTGCTGTTTGTTGCTAGCACAATATGAAGATAGCTTGTGTGATAGAGATGAGACAGTATTTTTTAAACACTGCATTCAGGACTAGAGAAACATGAAAAGTAGCTGTAAATCATCATGATATGGATGTGACATTTTGGAGGGGAATAGTACTGTATTAAAGTGAGTGCATAACTGATTTTTTTTAATCAAAGCACTTGGATATCATAGAGCCAGGTAGGTCAGATGTGTACATCAGATTTGGATAGTACTTTATATAAACTCAGAAATCAAAGCACTTGGCTTCTCTCTGCCTACTAAAAGTAGGAAAATACAACCTGATATAATGAGTTGTCTGTTTTGAGGCCAGGAATAATGTTTCTTTTCTCCTTTGCTTATAAACGCATTTGTAGAGGAAATAAAAATACTGAGTGTATTTTGATATGCTGCAACCCTTTGGGTTTTTATTGTACTTTATGCTATGATGTAGTTATGAATTCAGGAAAAATGAAAGCTAGCATGAAAAAGGTATTTTTGAAGAATAAGGAGGAACTATTGTACAACACCAGGTAACATGGTGTAATACGAAAAGATGCAATCCTAGTAAAACTTGCAGCAAAATAATCTGGATATTGTTAGGAATTGATTACTAGAAAGCAGTTCTCATTCTATGATTTAGACCCAGTAACTAAAAAAGTTAAACACAGTGTTGTCTCATGCAACTTAAATGAAGTATTTTTCCCCATATCATTTAGGTTTTTATTAGTATTGGCAAAATCAGTAGGTGTTAAATAAAAAAACCCCAAGCAACAAAACCTGTGAATTTATTATCTTGATAGCTAAGTAAGATGAGATTTTTTTAAACGAAATTCCTTTTGAAGTTCCAAGGGTATTTTGATAAGAATTTTACAACTAAACTGGTAATTCTGAAAATCTGCTGTCTGCACTTTATATACCACAGGAATATGAATTAAACACACTGAAGAAGGGGGAAGAAACAGTAAAATTAGGATAATAAATAATAAAAACTGTTTCGCTAATTGCAAATTTCTATTACTTAACCTCTCTAGTGAAATCGTAGTTTGTTTTGAATGTTTTTTGTATCTACTTTATGATTGCAGAGAGGTGGTTCTTGACAGATAGCTCAACTTCAGTATCTAATGTGTTTGTTCTTTTTGTTCCCAGACAACTGTCAATGATGCTGATGTTGGCTCAGTCTAATCCACAGCTGTTTGCATTAATTGGAACAAAAGCTAATATAAATAAGGAATTAGAACGCATTGAACAATCCTCCAAACTGCAGCAGTTAACAGCAGCTGATTTACTTAGCAGAAATAAAAGACACTGGAAGAAATGGCTGGCGAAATACAGGTAGGGTTTCTCAGTATTCACAGCACTATTTATTTCTGCATTTTGAGAACAATGTGCATGTCTCACAAAAGACACCCTGTCTCAAATACAGATTAGGAGGGATGGAGGTGGGGCGTGTAACTCTGAATATTATTTGCTGCCATGTCTTCGTTGCTGTGAAAGTTCAAGGGCATCTTTGTATTTTGTATGCTAGATTTTGAGGTAGAGTGAGGGTGTAGAATCACCTCACACCAAATCTAGTATGAAAAGTGCTTCAAGAATGTTGATGTTGATTCTAACAGAAACTAATTTCAGTTGTGAACTTTTAAGTGCTCAGTAATTACAACTGACTGACCTCTAAGCATTCTATTCTTTGATATTTTTGAAAGAAAAATCTATGTGTTAATACAGAAAGCAAATAGAAGTATTCTTAATCAAAGAGTAAAAAAAGAGAAATCATGGCCAGGAAAAACAAATGTCCAGACTGTTCTAAAGCCTAAAAACTTACGGGTTAGGAGAAGATTATTTTTTTTTTAAAGAAAACCTCTGAATAAAGCATTGTTTGTGCTGTGTGGATTAGGTCAGGTCTTCTTTCCTCACCTGGCTGCCTCACCTTGTTCTCCAGTGGGGCGAGAGCTTTAGCAAGTATTACTGATAGAAAGTACATCAAACTGCCCTCAGTTGTAGTGCATCCCTGGGCTTTTACCAGAACAGCAAAAGCTTTAACCAATAAACAAGCATAGAAATACTTAAAGGACCTTAATGTGTCAGTCATTGCAGAGCAATGCAGAACAGACCATGCCCCCGTGTCTTGATCTGACTTCAGAGAATACAAAAGCTGTGCTGTGCCACTTCCTTGAGCCATATGAGGACCTGCCGACTGTCCACAGTGCTGCTTCTAAATGGAAAAGTGTTTTAGATTCTGTTGTCATGCTGCATTTTATAAACTGAGAGGATTATAGGTGATGTAGTATTTAATAGGAACTGCAAATTAAGGATCTCAAAACAAGAAAATGTGTCAACTTCTACATGTGGTTCATGATGCAAACCAGTTGTTGTCACCTGCCTGATTTCAGAGACCGTTTGCAAAAAGAAATAGAAAGTGTTGGTAATGCTGATGCCTGGAACACTGATCGTGTGAAGGTCATGAATTCAAACAATCCAAAATATATCTTGAGGAATTATATTGCGCAGAATGCCATAGAAGCAGCTGAAAACGGGGATTTCTCAGAGGTATGCTGTTACTATTCACCTTCTCTCTATGCTTGTGTGGATGTGTAGTGGTGCTGTCAATGACTGACATTATGCCAGGCAAAATTTAGTCCTGAATCTTGGGCAGTAAGGTGATGGGGAATTCGCTGTTCAGAAAGTCTCTATTATTTTTGAGGAAACTAATTTTAATGACTGCAGTACAAATAATGGAATAAAAAGTCTGAATCTGAATTTCACCAGCTTTTGTAGGCTGACCCCAGGACAAGAGACTTTACCCTGCTCCTACTGTCTCAAGAGCAGTGTTTACGTTGGGAGGCATTTGGGGATTAATTTATACATGTTCCTTGCTGGAATGTGTTGTCCTTTAAAACTTACAGCTTTCACCTGTGGACTTCAGCATGTAGAATGTTACATGCAGAATACAGAAAAATTAATTTAAGAAATGATGTAAGAATTTGTATCTTATACTTGCATTTAAGTTATTTGAGCTTGAGTCCCATACCGATACAAACTGAGCCAGGTACAATTTTACAGTTTGCATCTTATGTATATTGTTCATCTGTTTAATATCTGGCTGGCTGGAGTTTCATGTATTAAATACAATATACTTGTTCATTATTTGGTGTGAGGTTCTTCTCCACATCATTTTGCCTTCACTTTCTAAATTCTTATATATGTTTTCTCATCAGGTAAGAAATGTACTAAAACTTTTAGAGCATCCATTCCAAGAAACAGAAGGTTTCCAGGAGGTAAAGGAAGATGCAGAAGAGGAGGGAGCAAGTGCTACTGCAGCTGTTTGTGCTCAAGAGAGCAGAAGCAGACAACCATATTGCAGCAAACCTCCGCTGTGGGCATCAGAGCTCTGCGTTACATGATCTTCATAAGTGCCTCGTTTTATTTTTTACTGTAAACTGAAGACTCTGATTCTCCTTCAACAGTGAAGAATTCAGCAAGGCAAACATCAAAGTGCTATTAAGTTATTGAAACAACCCTACATTTGGATGCATCTGCAGCAGTCTTCAGTTGTGCTTAATTTTAAGCAGTTGTCGATCACTGGAAGAAAACCAGTGACAATCAACAGTCCATATACATCAGTAATCTAGATGTTAAAGACTGAAAGTCTTCCCTTTATCCACACTACATTGCAAGTAAAAAGCAGTATTTTATGTTGATGCAGGCTGAACTTTGAACATCCAAATGGAGTTGTTGTTATGTGAAGACAAAAACAGCAAGTCAGCAATCTGATCTGTTTTTGTCTGATGTCTTAACTAATAGTACTTCTGATATTTATTTACTGCTTTCTCTATGGAGGAACTTTAGCCCTCTAATGGAGGAACAGATTCAGTGCTGCTTGTTTGAAGCTATGTTTCATTTAATTAAGTAGTTCATTTCTTGTGAACCTTTAGATTGGTATTTAATCATTATCTATTTTCAGAGAATTTGTGCAGGCTAGAATTTGGGGGGAACAATTGAATTTTTTTAAGAGCAGAATTAAGGGAGATTATATACATTTGCACTTGAAAACTTAGTGGTGAAGTTTATTCAAGTTCGGTATGTTTGCATACAACACTCATAAATACCTACTAAATTAATGAGTGCAGTTTGTAAGCCAGTTGCCTCAGGCGTGATCCATTAGCCCAATTAGTGTGAGCCTTAAGCTACCCCAGCACTCAAGTCCAGGTTCATTGTGTATTTATTTCTGTGCTCCTAACAGAGTCTCCCTGCTTGAGAAGTGTGCAAGTGGGGTACCTCCTCATCACACTGGTCAGTGGGGTTCTTCCATTCCTTCTCTAGTTTTGCATCATTTAGTTTGCTTCTATGGTCATTGAAAATCTTTATGCTGGAAGTTGGCCATTTAGGAACATGCTATTTGAGCTGGTGTAAAAGATGATGGAGGATGTGGGAGGAGAGCAGGAGCTGACGTGCTTGCAAGTTATTGGTAACGTTTCAGTTGAGGTTTCAGGGGAAGGTTGGTTGCCATTATTGTCACATCATCAAAAGGAAGTTATTCTGTAGTTAGGTGTTACATAGCTTTCTGAACTTTTTAAGGGACTGTATTACTAGTTCAGACACCTGAAAGGTTTGGTTTAATGCAAAGGCTTCTCTTTTCCAAAGAGACCACCGTCTTACACTGTGATTTACATGTCCTCAAGGAAAGTCTTCTGCTACCCCTGTGCAAGCTTGGTATTAGCTCAGGTTGAATTATGCTCTTTTAAGTCTTCCTCAATATGAGCTGTGAGAAAACAGGGAGAACAGCTGGACTGTTGCTTATCCATCTGTACAAGTAATCAGTTTGTCCTCCTTGCTGTCACAGGACATAGGGGATGCTTTGTAAACATTCACTCCATCTTGGACCTGGAGAAACTGATTTGTGACAAACTAGAATCTCTGACAAGCATAGAACTTTCTGTGAGATTTTGGAGTCCTTACAAAGACAAACTAGGTGTATTTACCTAGCCCATGGAAGAATTATGTAGCTGAGAGATGTCTTCTAGGAATAACCCATTTTTGCGGGAATTTGAGACTTTCATTGAGGATTATCCTTCCTTTAAACTTGGGTTACTGGAATCAAACCATTTAATGGAAACTTTAGCAGAAAGTCAGTGCTGGGTAAAAAGGACTGCATCATGGAGGGAAAGTACGTCAGCCATTTGAAAGACACTTCAAACATCCTCCTGCAGAACCTGTGGTCTCTTACGGTGTGTCTGGTCCACAAGAGAGTAACGGAGGCGGGACAAATTGCTGCAAACTGATCAGCATGACTCTGTACTGATTTTCTCAATTTATATCTTTTCTTTTGGAAGGAAGAGGGGAACAGAGTTTTAGAGGAGCTCTGTCCAAGCTTTTCACTTAACAGAATGGTGTAAAAAATAATGATTCTTAACTATACCTAAGGGATCAAGTCCTTTTAATGGATTCTGATAATAATTTGGGGGGTTGAGTAGGTCTCTATTAATAGTGGTATGGAGAAGTAGAATGATACTGTAACTGTGTGTTTGGACATGAAAGAATTTGAGTTAACTACCAAATTATTGTGCACCTATAATGCCAAAATCATGGAGGCAGATACTTTGAAATAATTTACTAGCAATTTTATCCTTAAGAGGGAAAATGAATGTTATAGTGAGAAATGAAAATGCAGTAGTATTTGCTGCTAAATATTCTTTACTTATATGTCAGTCAAGTGCAAGGGGTCTAGCAGGGTTGGAGAGATGAATATAGCCCCTTGGTGTGGCTGCTTTGGTGTGCTACTCTGTAAAGTTGTATTTGTAACAGATGTTCACCCAACGGGTAGAACCTCGGAGTCTATTCACTTGTTCCAGTTGCACTGACATCCAGCTGCTTGGTTTCCCAGGGCATGCAGTAATATTAGTGCTTTGTATTTGAAGAAGCGTGATGATCCAAAGCCAAGTGGAATGTGTGTACTCTTCCAGCATTCTCATTTCAGAAGGCAGATCGTAGTTTGATCTCTGATGATAGTGAGTTTCTTCTGTTACTGTTCCTGGAGCAGTGTGGAAGCAGGAGGTTGTTCAGGACAATTAGACCAAATTTTGTCCAGGTTAGAACTTCGTCACTTAGCTCAGTTCTTCAGAGGGCAGGGAATACAGCTTCTAGCATTTGGGAGTCTAAATACTTGAATTGTAATTTGCTTCTTGATTCTCACAGCTTGTATTTACAGTAGGTCCTGAAAATAATATTTTTTACTGGTCAGATATTCTGCTTGTGTAAAAGCCATGGAGTTGTGCTCAAAACAAAGTGGTGACTCTTCTTGTCAACAGCTTTCTGTGGAAATATTTGATTAGACCTAGCCTGTGGCTATACGTCCTGAACTACCCTTGCATAAAATCAAGTGTTACCCAGATTACAAAACTAAACTGAGAACCTCTTGGAGATGAATCTCTGGATAGTCTAACGTGATAGTGGGACTTCTTTCATGACTTGGTAAGGTTTTACCATAACTCTGCTTCATGAGCTTGTGAATCTACAATTGTTGAATATTTTACTGTCAGCTCTTACTTTGGAATGTTCTGCGAGTTGTTTTGGGTTTTTTTGTTTGTTTGTAGGTTGGGGATTTTTTTCCAAATAAGTGCTACGGATTTGGTTCTTCTATTAAAAGTAATAAAAATTACCATTTTAATATTCACGGCCGTGCTTACTTCCTGAAAGAGTTTTGCTGTTAACCATACTGTTTGCAGATGTGAACCTAACAGGAGGGTTTCACAATGTTGTCACATCCAGTGTAAGATCACACAGTCTGTATTCTACATAATGCTGCCACTACCTCAGTTACATCTTTTCATTTGGCTTTATACTTCCTGCGTTGACAGTGGGAGGTTTTTAGTGTGCAGTGACAGTTCTCAGTTCCTCTCGACTGTATACAAATGTTGTATTTGGTCCTGCCACTTCTCCTTAACACCTCCATTTTCCCTCACCCTGAAATCAAGCTGTGGAACTGAAGGATGAACACTCAGAACAGGTTCTGAGAGCACACACCAC